>RJWJ010033480.1:0-17878 GCA_004363605.1 Indri indri | reverse complement strand
AAGTTTTTAATTTTGATGAAATCTAAGTTACTGAATTCTTTCTTTTGTCACTTATGCTTTGATATGTCTAAAAAACGATTGCCAAATGCAAGGTCACAAACATTTATGCTGATGTTTTCTTCTAAGAATTTTATAGTTTTAACTCTTACATGCAGATCTTTGATCTACTTTGAGTTAATTTTTATATGTAGTGTGATGTAGGGGCCCAACTTTATTATTTTGCATGTAGATATCCAACTGTCCCAGCACTATTTGTTGGAAGAACTATTTCCCCCATCAAATTATCTTGGCACCCTTGTTGAAAATCGATTGACCATAAATGTAAGGATCTATTTCTGGACTCTTGATTTTGTTCCATTGATCTATATGTCTGTTTTTATGCTAGTGTAGGTTAAGCACCCCCAGTCCAAAAATCCTAAATTCAAAATGCTCTCAACTCCAAAACTTTTTGCATGCCAACATGATGCCACAGGTGGAAAATTCCACACCTGACCTTGTGTAATGGGCCACATTCAAAACTTTGTTTCATGCACAAAATTATAAAAATACTGTATAAAATTGCCTTCAGGGTGTAGGTACAAGTGAATATAAAACATGAATGGATTTTGTGTTTAGACTTGGGTCCCAGCCCTAAGATATCTCGTTATGTATATGCAAATACTCCAAAACCCAAAAAAACCCTGCAATCTGAAACACTTCTGGTCCCAAGCATTTTGGATAAAGAGTACTAAACCTGTACCACACTGTTTTGATTGCTGTAGCTTTGCAGTAAGTTTTTAAATGGGGGAGTCTGAGTCTTCCAACTTTTTTCTTTTTTTGTGATTGTTTTGGCTACTCCAGATCCCTTGCACTTTCATAGGCATTTTAGGATAAGTTGTCAACTTCTATACAAAGTCAGCTGGGATTTTGATAGGGATTGTGTTGAATCCGTAGATCAATTTGGGGACTATTGCTATCTTAATAGTACTAAGTACTCTAATCCATGAACTCTAATGTTTAATAGCCTTTTAAAAAATGGTCAATCACTTTCCATTCACTTAAGTTTTTAATTTCATCCTGTTATATTTTATGGCTTTTGGTGTACAGATTTTGTACTCTTTTTATTATGTTTATTCCTAAGTATTCTTTTTGATGGTATTGTAAATGGAATTGTTTTCTTAATTTCATTTTAAGATTATTCATTGCTGTTGTATAGAAATACAGTAGATTTTAAAACACTGATCCTATATCCTACAACCTTACTGAACTCGTTTATTAATTTTGGTAGTTTTTTGGTAATTTTGCTAGGGTTTTCTATATATAAGACTATGGTTTTTTTGTGAATAGACATAGTGTTGTCTCTTCCCTCCTAATCAGGATGCTTTTTATTTCTTTTTCTTGCCGAATTGCTCTGGTCAGAACCTCTAATACAATGTTGAATAGAAGTGGCAAGAGCAGACATCCTTGTCTTTTTCTCATCTTAAGGGAAAAAACATTCAGTCTTTTACCATTGAGTATGATTTTACTTGTGAGTTTTTCATAGACACCTTTTATCAGGTTGAGGGATTCCCTTCTATTCCTATTGTGTTGGATTTTTTAAAATCAGAAAAGCATTTTGGGTTTAAGTGATTTTTTTTTAATGAGATGATTATGTGCACTTTTTTTCTTTTATTCTATTAATATGGTGTATTATTTTGATTAATTTTCAGATGTTGACCACCCTTGCATTCCTGGGGTAAATCCAACTTGGTCATAGTATACAATATAATCTTTTTTATATGTTGCTGTGTGGGGTTTGCTAGTATTTTGTTGAGGATTTTTGTGTCCTTCTTTATAAGGGATAGTGGTGTGTAGTTTTCTTGTGATGTCTCTGTTATTGGTATCAAGATAATACTGGTCTCTTAGAATGATTTGAGTTTTTCTCATGTGCCTATTTTTTTAAAGAGTTTATGAAGGGTTCATATTAATTATTCTTAAAACATTTGGTAGAATACACCAAGGACACCATCTGGGCCTGTGCTTTTCTTTTTTTGTGGGCAGTTTTTAAGTTAACAATTTAATACAGTATTTTGGTTAAGAACAATTATAAGTGAACTTTCATCCACAAATTCCTACTGATATTTTATTATTCAGCCAACTGTTCTCTTATATAGTATCCAAAGAAAAGGAGATTTTGATATACTTAATTATAACTTTTTTTTTTTTCTCTCAAAGGTCTGAAGTTATTGTGGAATCAGTAAACCATGGCATCTAAGAAATTTGCTGTTAAAGTAAGTAATGTTTAATAGCCTTTTAAAAAATGGTTAATCACTTTCTATTAGTAATATAACTGATTCCTATGTTAATTGAAAATGGAAGTTCTGAACTTTTTACATTGGGGACTAAAAATTTTAAGTAGGCACATTGAAAATTTATATGTTAAGAATGAAATGGGGGAGAAGATTAATAGTTCATATGGTTATGAGAGTTCTTTGCTTCAAGTCTTTTGTAAGCTGCTTTTTGATCATAACATGGTCCTTAATGTGTAAAATTATCATTCACATTGCATGTCCATGGCATGATTTCTGATTACGTCAAAGCAGATAAAAGTTCAAAGTAAAAGAAGCAGACTGCAAATGCTGCACCTGGGTGAATGGCAGGACAGAGTTCTCTTGCTCGCTGCCCTCATTTTCCTCCTTTTTGTGTCTGTTCTCCATCCCTCGATGGCTGGGGCTGAGACCTTCTCATCTGTGGTAGGGAAGGAGAGGGGAAGAATTTATAAATAGCATAAGATTTTGGAGATGCTTTCATATATATTGGCTGTTCTTTAGGACATTTTCCATATGCTAGTGTTATCTTAAGTACAAGCTCAAAACATCAAAATATAAACTACAGTATTTATTTGACCACATTAAGTACTATTTAATATTATAGTTCTGTCTTATTTTTAAACAAGTCATTGCTCATTTAGATTTACCAATGTACTTATAAAGTTCATAGCTTACAATTATTTCTTATATCCATATGTTCCTTAGTATTTCTTTCTGTGAGGGCATGTAAGTGGTGAACTTTCACTATTTGTCTGTCTAAAAATGTATTTTGGTCTTACTCTACGAAGGTATTTAGTTGGTTTTAGAATTTTAGGTTAAGCATTATTTTCCCTCAGCATTTTAAAGATATTTTTTCATTGTTTTCTGGTATCTGTTATTGCTTCTGAGAAGTGTTTTTGTTATCTATTGATGATTAAAAACAACCTTAAAACTGAGTGGTTATTTTTCTTCTCCTTATCTCTCTGCGTTGCATTCAGGGTGTTTTTTAATCAGACCTCTTCCAGTTCACTAAAATCTCTTTTTCTGTATTTAATCTTCTTTTTAACCTGTTTATTTCTAGTAACTGTCTTTCTTTTCTTTTCTTTCTTTTCTTCTTTCCTCTTACTCTGTCACTTCAGCTGGAGTACAGCGGCATCATTGTAGCTCACAGCAACCTGAAACTCCTGGGCTCAAGCAATCCTCTTGCCTCAGCCTCCGGAGTAGCTGGGACTATTGGTGTGAGCCACAATGCCCGGCTAATTTTTTTCTATTTTGAGTAGAGATAGGGTCTTGCTTTTGCTGATGTCGGTCTCCAACTCCTGAGCTCATGCAGTCCTCCCGCCTCAGCCTCCCAGGGCGCTAGGATTATAGGCGTGAGCTACCACGCCTAGCCAGTAACTTTATTTTTTATGTGAGAATTATATTTGGTATTTTTTTGAAATTCAAATTCTATCAGTTCTTTTTTCATATACTTGCCCTATCTTTCTGATATGTTTCCATTTCCTTCTTTTATCTTCTTAATAATTTTAACATAATTTATTTTATAATCTCTTCGATTGTTCTTCTATTTCCATGATTATTTACTAAATGTGGAATAAATTGGTCATTGAAATTGTTGGATTGTTTATGAGTTTGTAATTTTTGATTGTGTACTTGTTTTCAGTGACACCCTCCCGCCACACACACACACACACACACACACACACACACACACCACACAAGTGGAAAGACCTGTAAGCCCTGCAGAGCATTTGAGCAATTTCAAAATTTACTTCTGCTGGAGCCATTGGTATTTCAGTGGTTTTGGACCAGAATTTATATTAATTTCATGCTTGGGATTCCACTACCTTGTGGATAGCATAACTTTAGAACCCACAACTGAGTGTGGCATAAACTTGGTGTTTTTTGTAACCTGCAAACACTCCCTCTCTTCCTTGTATTCTCCCTTTGCTGGCATCCTCTGAGGTCCTGGATGGATAGCCTGTTTCCATGTTGCTTGCTTCCCTTGGTCAGTAAGCAGAGATTTTTTTTTAGTTGCATTTTCATAAAGGTTGTAATTTCTCAAAGGAACAAAATAAAAAGCTCTATTGAATACCTGCCCCCAGAAATGTATAGTTTTGGTTATGGACAAACTTGCCTGTATGAACCAGAAAATATTATGTGAGGATATCTACAAATTGAATACTTATTTATGTGTCAAGCATTGTATTTTGTGCTGACGGGATACAAAGAACTATAAAGTTGAAGTTCTTCATAACTCCTGGTTCAGCTAACTGTAATGAGCTCATTCCCAGCTCTCCTTGATCCTCTATACTTCTAGGGCATTAGGATACCAGCTCTCAGCCTTCCTGGCTTTTATATCCTGCTTCCAAATATTCTGACAGCCAGGCTTGAGCCTTCCAAAGGGGTGATTACTGATTAGTACTGTTAGGGGTTTATTAATTTGATGGTCTTTTCAGAGAACCAGCTTCTGGCTTTGGTTCCCCTACCCCTCACCCCCCACCCCGTAATATACTCGTTTTGTATTTTATCAATTCTTTTCCTATCTTTATTATTAATATTTCCTTCCTTCTGATTTCTTTGGGTAAATTTGCTATTTTTTTGTGAGTTTCTTAAGGTGGATGCTTAAATCATTGCTTTAGAGCCTTTCTTCTTTCTTAACATATGCACTTAAAGCTATAAATTTCTCTGTAAACATTTTCTACTTTGTGTCCCTCATGTTTTGATAGGGATGCAGTCACAGTAGGAATTTTGTTATATTGAGGCCAAAGTAATTTCTAATTTACATTGTGATTTTGTTTTTGATCCATGGGTTATTTAAATCTAGTATGGTGTTTAAAGTATTTGCAAATTTTCTAATAATCATTTTGTTATTGGTGTTTATCAAAGTAACTCTATTTTGGTAAATGTTCCCTAAACACTTGAAAACTGTGGTGGTTTTCAGGTGCAGTGAACTATACACACACACACACACACACACACACCTCAAGTCAGGTTCGTTAATTGTGTTATAAAACTCTGCTATGTATTTACTAATATTTTTGTCCACTTGTTCTATCAGTTGAGCAAAGTATTTTACACTCTTCGACTATGATTTTACACTTACATACCTTTCCTTTTAGTTTTTTTGACTTTTGTCTTGCATATTTTGAGGCTATGTTATCAATAGATATGTACAAATTTACAATTGCTATATCCATCTGTTAAGTCTTTAATTATCATGAAATATCTCCTTTTTTTCTAATAATATTTCTTAACCTAAAATCTGCTTGTTGAGTATTAGGATAGCCTATACTTAGGCTCCCCCAACCAAATAAATATATGGATTCCTACTGGATTCCGAAAGTGCACCAGTCAGTAAGCCTCACCCATGTACACAAAGTTTCCAAGCATCATTTCCTTGTCTGTTTTAATTATGAATGGACAAAAGAGTATAGCGCGGATTTTAAAAAAAACTTAGACTATGAGAAACAGAGAATAAAATGAATGAACAAACTCAGAAGGTCAGAGAGATTCTAGGGAACAAAACACTTTAAATACACTATAATTTGTATCCTCAGAGCAAAAGAGGAAGCTATTATGTTATGGTCCAATTGGGTTATATTGCCTGCTGTACAGAAGAGAGCCAATACACTGAGACAGCAGGGGTTGCAGCAGAGAAAAAGTTTAATATTGCAGGGCTCCCAGTGAGGAGATGGGAGGAATTTCTCAAATCCACCTCCCTGAGAATTTGGAGACTAGGGTTTTTAAATCGTTGAAATGCGGGGGGCCAAGGAGTCAGTATTACTGATTGGTTGGGTTAGGGATGAAATTGCAGGGGTATAGAAATAGTCTTCTTGCACTGAGTCAGTTGCTGGGTGGGGGTCACTGGTCTGGTTTGGTCAGTTGGTACACCAGAATGCAGGATCTGGAAGATATTTCAAAGACCAGCCTTAGGTTTCACAAGGGTGATATTGTCTATGGGAGCAATGAAGAAAGCTGCTAATCTTTATGACCATCAGTTATGTGACTGCTAAGCAGTACATTGTTAGAGAAAAGCAAGCTAGGGAACAATGGCTGGTTATTTTTTTTTAACTATGCCTATACCTTTGCTGAGTTCAGGCCCCTACCACAGTTCCCACCTTGCAGCCCTTTATTAATTCTATCAAGGGAGGTTTCAATTACATATAACCATGAAAGAAGATCAGTATGTTATGAACTAGGGAAATTCTTGAGAATAGGAAAGAGCTCTTATATACTAAAAACATGATAGGAATAAAAATTTAATAAACTATGGATGAAGCTCAAGGAATACTGCCCAGAAAATAGAACAAAAAGATAATAGATAAAAATTGGGGATAAAACACAAGAAAATTAGAGATTCAGTCTTGATATGAAAAATTGGAATTCTAAAAAGAAAAAGAAAACAGTGGAGAGGAAAATTATTAAAGAAATAATAAAATAACACCAGGAGTAAAGAACACAGAGTTCCTGTTTGAAAGGGCTGTGAGCACATAGCCAACAAAGTCAATGAAAAAGAATTTAGAGAAGATCTTAAAAAAAAAAAAAAAAACAAAAAACCAACACAGATCACATACAGAGGATCAAGAATCATAACAGCTTTCTCAACATCAATAGCTAGGAGGTAATGCAGTGGAACAATACTCTCAATATTTTGGGAAAAATGGTTTCCAACCCAGAATTCCCTTCACAGCCCAACTTTCAGTCACATGTTATAGTGGAATAGAGACATTTTCAAAGATGCAAAGTCTAAGAAAAATTATCTTCTGATACATCCTGTCTTAGGAAGGATGTGGTCTTCCAGAATGTGGGGGAGTAAGCAGACAAAGAATCAGATGTGGTGTCCAGGAAGTAGGGACCCCAACAGGCAAGGGCCTAGGCAAATCCCATGATGATCATTGTATGTCTTGCCTAGATATTTTAAGGGTGGAAAAGGGATGATCATTAAGGATCATGGCTGACACCCCTATAACAATAGACAAGCTAACAAGGGAAAAGCATAGCAAATTTATTATGTGCACGTGTGCATTGGAGTAATAGAAAATATGAAAACTCAAAGGGCCAGATGGTAGACTCTTAAATACCCTCTTCAATGGGGAGAGGGAAATAGGGGCAGCTGTAGGAGTAAGTGACAGAAATTAACTTGTAAATGATTCTTTTTGGAATTGGAATGAGCCTGAGAGGCAGATACTGTCTTGTGAAAAGTTCTGTCCAGGTGTGGTTGCATTCCTCAATCTTCTTTTCCAGGATAGATAATTTGACCAGATGGAAGGCAATTGTGGTCCTCTTTGGGGTCCAGTTTTTAGGTAAATAAGGGAACTTCAGAAAACAGCTTATCCTGTGCTTCAGTAGAGACAACGGATTAGGGCTTGGGAGGGAAGATCAGAGAGACTCAGCATATTAAGGCACCATATTTCAGGGTATTGGTTTCTGAACCCCAACAAAAGTAACAGAAGTAATCAGATTAGAACAAGACAGAGGGTTCCACGAAAGATGTCCCAACAAAAATGAATAAAATATTCAAATACATATATTCAAATACATTGAGTAGAGAATTTTTTTAGATCTGTCAGAGAGCATGGGAATGATTTAGTCATAAGAATATGGGAGAACTAAACAAAAGATGATACAGTTCTTAACTCTAAGTAAACAAAAGGTTGTGCAAGGTAGGAGAGTAAGCATAGTATACTACATGGTTCAGCTTTGAACAAAGGGTACATTTCATAATACTGTGAACTCCAAGCTGGGGAAGGAGGCATGTGAGAGGGTAACATGTAAGCATTAAATTCTCATTTTCCATGGATAGTATGTAAAACTGAAATAATAAGATATTTGTAGTATAAACATGATATTTAGGAATATAGTGCTGAATATCAGATCATATAGCTTAGTTTTAGTTTGATTGCACCTGGTAAGTGACAGTTAAGGTAAGGGTAGGGGCTGGATAAGGCAGAGGAGGCCTGATTTTGATGTGCCATTTTAATGTGTCTATGCAGTAATACAAAAAATTGGGCTGGGTGCAGTGGCTCCAGCCTGTAATCCCAGCACTTTGGGAGGCTGAGGCAGGAAGATCACTTGAGGCCAGGAGTTTGAGATTAGCCTGGGGAACATAGTAAGACCCCTTCTCTGCAAAAAGAATTAAAAAATTAGCCGGGTGTGGTGGCACGCCCCTGTAGTCCCAGCTACTTGGGAGACTGAGGTGGGAGGATCACTTGAGCCTAGGAGTTTAAGGCTGTGACCTGTCTCTATAAAAAAAAAAAAAATTATTAATAAATGAATAAATAAAATTTAAGAGGAATTAGTTATGCAGATTTTTTATACAGATACATTCTACTTTTAGCTGTTTGGGTTGAAAAGTATTAATACTTGGATAGAGCAGGGTTTTTAGAGTAACGGAAACACTGATGAACACCAAGTAGTTTGCCACGTGATCTGGGTTGCTTATTCTAAGACTTCCCTTAGAATGGTATTAATTATCCACACAATCAACACATCCTTCTTCAAATGAAGAAAGGTCTTCTGACCTTCCTGCATATACGTGCTTTTTTTTTTCTTTTTAACTGCTGTGACCCTGGCCTTGAACTCTTTCTTATAACTGCCTCTTTGGCAATTCCTTGGAAATGGCGGTAGTGCATGAGATGAGAGTCCTTGGAACTAGTTTTCAGGGTCTCTAGACTACTGGGCCACTGCAGTTTGTGGCAGGGAGACATGTTCTATACTTCAGTGAGTTTTCTTGTCTCAATTGAAAGAAGTAGTAGCAGCAGGCACATATCTCCCCAAGGCTCCATAGCAATCTTAAACCCGGACTTTGCACTCACCCCAATATTTTATAAAATTTCCCAAATTAAAAGTTATTTAGGGTGGGGGAAAGGTCTAGATCAGAGGTTGGCAAATTACAGTCCACAAGCCAGCTGCTTGTTTTTGTAAATAATGTTTTCCTAGAACATGGCCACTGCCATTTGTTTACATATTGCCTCTGCTTTCATGCTACAGTGGAGTGGACAGTTGAGTAGTTGCAACAAAGACCTTGTTACCTGCAAAGTCTGAAATACACATACACACTCACGCATACAGATTTATGTACATAATATGTATATAAATACATCTCTTATATCATACTGCAATTCCTATGAGCCACATTTCAAATGCTTGGTAGGCGTAGTTGGCTGATAGCAGCTGTTTTGGACAGCACAGGTCTAAATTGTTGCATCCTCTTCACTCCCATTTCCTTGCACCTTGTCAGAGCAAGCATTCAATGAAGTTACCTTGGGTTAATCTGGCTGCAAGGGTGTGATAAATTAGCAAGGCCAAGGCAAGGCCATTTCCTTTGCCGTGTAAGCAAGAAATGGACATGGATACATAATGTAATAATCATGGGTGTTATCCATTAAAACAGAACTTTAGTAAAAAAAAAAATCTGAATAATAAATTATTTTTAAAAGTGTCATAACATGCATGGTGTCTACCTTGGGAAAGTTTATGTGTCTACCCCCTGCTTTAGAGGTATTTGAAAAAATACAGAATGTTGCCAGGCCTCACTCCTTGTAATAATTGCATCTTTTGATGTTATGATTTCAAATTTGGGGTTCCAGTGAAGCAGTACTGTGAAAGTTTCCTACCTTATTGTCTGTCTCTGTAGATCATTTCCTCTGCTTCCTGTATCTGTTTTCTTGGATTAGTTAGGTATTACACCAAAGTCTAGAATTCTTTTGGCTACAAAGCGTGTTCTGCTTCTTCCCCTCCCCCCAACCCACTTTATTGTGGGTGGGAAAATTTTTGTTGGGAGGGCTTGATTAATTAGAAGGGATTCCTGGCTTCCCCAGCGGTGGCAGCCTGGGAAGATTACAGAACCTGGCTTAGTGACAGGCCAGTCTGTATTTAAGGAAAATCTTAGACCCGCCAGATTTCTCTGGAATGTGGATTTGGCTTTGTCTTCCACTGGGAGTAATGACCCCCTCCTTCTCCTTCCCACCCATTCCAGGAGGCTGGAAGCTTTTACTTTTGCTGTTGATAGTTGTCTACTTTTTATTCTGGGGGAGGAGAGAGCTGGAAATTTGGGGTAGGAAGCCTGCATCATTTTCTAAATCTAAAGTAAGATGTTTAAAGTTTTATTAATGTTTAGAAGGAAAGGAGGGATTTTACTATTTTTTTTTTAAACTCCTTGTATCTTTACTATCTTCTGTTTTTCTTTCCACTCCTTTGTAGCAATTACAGTTTTATGTTCTGCTATGAATTTCAGTTAACCTTAGTCTTTGCATTCCTTAGAACACCACAAAAAAGAGAAATATGCCCAAGAATTGATAGTCATTTCCCTTTTGTAGTAAAAGTGAAGGGCCATGCTTTAAACTTAAGAGAGGGACAATTGAATAGCAAATGGGTAATCATTAGGCTGGTTTTGCTAGTTTGCTTCAAGGAATCACTTAAATTCTGTGTCCTAGGTTTCTTGGTCTACTGAAATAGGAATATTGTGCCATTAGAGTAGGAGACTAGGAGCCAGAGTTGAGACTGGTTATAGGGGTTTGCAGGTTGGGTGCAGGTGTTAAAGTAAACGACCCTCAGGCAGAAGCTAACTAGAAGGGCTGATAACCACAGGCAAGAACTGGCTTCACCTGGCTTTTCAGATATCTCTGCCACCTTACATGAACTTTGGCTAATTATAATATCATTTACATTGTGGTTTTAAAATTTCTCCACCCTTGAAATCACCATGACAGTTCTGACGGTTTCATATGAAGTATGAAAATGGGAGGGAACCCAATTCTAGGAATTACTATCCAAATTTTTAGTAAAAGGCAATCCCTGAGCCTTGGATGTTCCTCCCCTCAATTAGTAAGACTTCAAAAGACCAAAAACCACTTTCTCCCAGTGCAGCTGCTCTGTTTTGAGCCTGCCCACTCCCCTCCTTGAGGGGGTGCTTTCCTTTTCAATAAAAAGCTCTCGCTTGGCTTACGTGGTGTGTCCTGAAATTCTTCTCTCCTCCCCGCCCCCCCCCCCCAACTCACAATCACCAAGAACCTGGGAAAACCTCCACTCGGAGGCTGGTAACCATGCTGACTTTGTTGTTAATGCTCATTTGAAAACTGATGCATTTATTTTGAATTGAAAAAAAGATTGACGCAAATATTTCCCTATCAGTCGAGTTCTCTGGGTACTGATTTTCTACTAAATTTTAAGAAAGAATAAGACCGAAGGGCGCTAATAGAATTTATTACAAAAGTTTTTAATGTTTATATTCTTTACTAGAAATAAATTCGAACGAGGAGTGTGCATGCAACCATTATCCTTGAGAATGTTTTCACAAAGACATTTGTTTTGACACTCTGCAAAACGGAAGAAGTACCTCTGTATCTCTTCTCCTGATTTGAACTCTTCATCTTCTATTTTCTCCTTAATTCTGTCTATTCCTTATAGGAGCCTTATGTTTTAAAGACATATATAGATCAGTGAGAGTTTGTGTAGTGATTGACGATATGCCCAAACTGATGTAGGCTGCTGTTTTCTTGTTGTGTATTATCTGTTCTATTGCATTACCCATATTGGAAACTATGTCTAACTAAATGTGTGCTGATAACTTGATAGAATTAAAATAAAATTCATAAAAGTTTACCAGCAGTCACTCAATGAGTTCTACCTACAGCTTAAAGCTTTTAGGTACCTTCTCACTCAGCAGGGCGTTTGCTCTGAGTGTTGATGATGTTGAAACAAAGTTGTTGTTGGACTTGAAATGAACTTCCTTTTCCAAGTGTTCTCTCTGCCTTTCTGGCCAGACTCATGGTTTTCTGAGCTTCATTTTCCCAGTCCTTTCTTCATATGATAATAGATAAACTCATCTATTCTTTTGGATGACTAAAAAAGAAAAAAAATGTTTAAATACAGCCTTGGCTTCTCATCCTCTTTTCAGTCTCAACTTTCCATCTGCCTCCAAGAAGTTTCTACCTACTCTGATCCCTAAAACCTCCAACTAAGTCTGTCATAGTTTTTTCCTAGACTGGCTTTTGCTTTGAAAGCCTCTGGCACAACCTTCACACACTCTGGGCTTGCCAAAAGATGTCTTCTTGTCTTTCATTTTTAGTCACTTACTTCATGCATCCCTTCTCTGCAGAGCATCTTGAATTTGCTCATCTCTTACCTTTTCTTAGACATTCAAGCCTTTATTATCCTCGTTGCTTGTACTTCTGCTTTAATCTCTAAGCGATCTCTGTGCCTCTCTTGTCCTGCCATTCCAGTTCATCTGGACAAGTGCCAGGGTGATGTTTTCTTAACACCATTTTCGTCACGTTGTTTCCTTGCTTAAGCAATCAAAGTAATTCCTTTTGTTTAATCAGATCTAATATAAACTCTCCAGTTAGAATTGAGACACACTGATAGTTACTCTTCCCTACCTCTTTAACTCTGACCCATTTTTTCATCTTGGAACTTGGGAACATGGCCCACTTATTCCTGTGAAACGGGTGCATTTGCCTTCCATGCAGTCATCTGGCCTGTGGTTTTATCTCTCTTGTTATCTCTCATCTTTTCTTCCTTGGTCCATGCCCATCAGCTTTTTCTAGGCTTGACTGGTGAATGACATGCTTTTTCTTGGCTACATAATCTAAGCTTTTCCCGTGTTGATTACACTCTTACTTTGTGTTCCTTTGACTGTTATGTGTAGCTTAGGTTATCATGATTTATATATATTCTCCAATTGTCTATGTATATGTATTCATATGCTTTCATACGCATTATTCCCCTGAGAAGGAGGACCTGCGGTCTGCTGCTTTTGTATCTGCACAGGCCTTGAATATTCTGGAGCAATTCTGAGGTGCCCAGTATCCTCTTTTTCCTTGTTCCAGAGATGAGAAGTTTCTTTCCTCATGGTTCATGGAAAATGGGGAAGTCACTTGAGCTTTGTTATTTCTTACTGGTCTTTCTCAGTTCCAGTCAGGGAATGTTGTAATCTCCAATTTGTGGTATATTTCTTTTCTTAAAAAAAAAAAAAAAAAAAAATTTGTCTCAAGCTATTTCTCCTTTTAGGAGTCTATAGTGCCAGTTTGAAAATATTTTTTAGTATAATGATTCTTTTGAAAACCACCTCTGTTAGTAACCAAGATGAGTGTCTGTAGAATTTGCTTCTGTATGTCCGTCAGGAAAGTAAATTTGTCAGTATAATGGTTTTAATTATCTGCACATTATATTTTATTTGAACTCACTCCTTAGTGTTAGATCTTGATACTTTAATTTTTTCCAACATATATACAAAGCCTCGTGCTTTTATTATTTACTCTAGTATAAAAATTGTTACTAGAAAAATAGACTCAGGATCTCTCGCCAAATCTATGAACTCGGTAAGTACCTTGGATTTTCTATGAAGGCTGTAGAGGGCATCATTGTTCTATGTTTTGTAAAGTAACCATCTTTCTGCAGACGTTGGGATCCAAGGGAGCACAGCAACCAAAGTGCTTTTACAATTGCTGGCTCATTCCTAAATTATTATGAAATCCTAAATGCCTGTTTGCCTAGTAGTTGTGTGTGTGCCTGTATTCATAGCCTCTTACGCACATATATATTTAGATGGCTTCTGTCTTAGAGTTCTCCTCACTAGGATATACCACCACTAAACACTGCAGTGGAAAACAGTCACAGCAACCAAAACTATCCAGAATGTCCTCAAGGAAAGCATTCTCAGAATGACACAAAACTGCCTCTTGAGTGCTTCCTTTCGAGATTCAGAAACCTGGAAGTGATGGGCTGAGAGAAAGGATCCCCTTTGGCCTTGGAAAGGTTTGGGACCCTAGCCCAGCCCTGGTCCTAGCAATAAAGGCTGGAGGGGTTCATTAAGACTGAGAAGAAGTCCCTGAATACACTGCTCTTCCTACTCACCTTTCCTTATCGATATCACTGCTATCAGTTTGGAGGATGCTTGGTTGAGGAAGTGAGGGGAGGGGTGGGGATTGAGAGTGTCCTTGAATTCTACAATCCCAGGGAATCCCATAGACATAATATTCCACTTAAATGGCCTCTTTGTGCAGCAGTCTAATCATTAGCCAAATAATGTAAACATTCATGGCATTTTCTTATTGTCCTTTTAGATACGTTTTGGGTAGTAGCCTTTTGGAATAGCCACGATTAAGTAACATAGGAAACTAGGCCTCTGTGTGCATTGCTTCATCTCACGTGAGTAGCATGTGACAATAGCATTCTGATTTTAAGACTACTAGAAACATCAGGTTGTTAATAGTTACCCTTCACCCTTACATGCACGCATGTGCTATATTTTGGGAGTGTAACATGAGGTGAAAAAAGAATGTTACACTATTTGTTTCACATTGGCATAGCATTATATAGATTCTGGGGAGGCATGTGCCAGGTCTAGCATGCAAGTTCTCCTTATCTGAAAAATTCACTACGTATTACGGGTTAGTATTGAGATCATGTCTGGTTCTGAATTTCTATGATTCTTTATAATCTATTCATGTTACTCTAGGTTCTTTTGTGTTATAGTAATTCTTGAAATTTAGATCATCAGGTTTTTGAGGAAAGGATTCTAGAAGATGAAAATAGTATCAATTTTAATCAGGATTCCTGAATTCATGTTGTAGTTATACTTGTGAACATTAGATGACTTTGGGTGAATTGTATTATATCCATTTCTTCAGCTATAAGATAGGAATAATAGCACTGTCTGTTTTGCAGGGTTTCATTTGGGTGTCAAATTAGTAATAAAAGACATAATGCTGTGAAAGTGTTTGGGGAAATATTATTTCATGTATGTTACAGGCCCTCAGTAATTATTTTATGGCGATGTTCTATGTAGTATTAGAAGGATTTGGCTTTGACTTCTTATTTGTTCCTGGTCTCATAATTCTTTGGAGTGAGGACTAGTCTAATTCTTTTCATATATGAGTTCTTAATTAGCAAACCTTTATTTATCCCTGCCATGCAAGGCCCTGGGTTGGGCACTGGACTCACAAGACCAAGGCTGATGATCATCCATTCCTACCTTCAGGGAGTTTGCAATGAGAAATTAATGTGTCAAACTTTAAAATTAATGTGTCAAACTTTAAATGGCAGTAAGTTAGTGAAATAGAGATACCAGTGCACCCTGCATAGCTAGGTCATGACCAAATGAATAGTAATTTTGTCCAGACCAGTTTCTGAAAGCCATAGGTCAGTCAGTCTGTTGAGTGCCCTAATTATTTGTGAGTTTATACTGTGACTTCAGTGGCAGGTGGCCAGGATTAGAAGTTGGGGGGATTGGATTAATTTAGTCATTGCTATTGATTCCTGTCTAGGGACAGGTCAGCTAACCTCTTTTGTTTCCATTATCTGTATCTGTGTAACAAAGCAGTCCCAATATTCTCACAATTCAGTGGGTCAGAAAATCCAGCCGGGCACTTTTTCTGCTTTATGTGGCTTTGGCTGGGGTCAATCGCTTGGATGCATTCAATTACTGTCTGTGCTACAAAGCTCAGGAAGACTTCATTCACGTGTTCAGTTCTTCTCTGTGATCCCTCTCTCTCTTCGCAAGATGTCTGTCTTATCATTCAGTAGTTTAACTTGAGCTCCTTTGTAGTGTGGTGGCTGGCTTCCCCAGACAGCATGAAAGTAGAAGCTGCTTGGCTTTCCAAGGGCCACATCTGGGACTGGCACACTGTTACTTCTACCATATTCTATTGGTCGGCAAATCACAAGGTCAAGAGGAGAGGAAATAGACTCTACTTCTTGATGAGAGGAGCAGTGTGCATATCCAAAGGAGGGGAAGAAGTATTAATGGCCATCTTTGGAGACTATTTACCATAGTTTCCCTATCTATTAAATGAGGTGTTGAATTAGGGAGTCTTCAAGGGCCCGTCTAGCCCTACATTCATAATACTAAAATTCTTATTTGAGGAATTTTTGTGCATGATGTAATGCTGCAGTCCCCAACCTCTGGGCCCAAGGACCAGTACTGGTCCGTGGCCTGTTAGGAGCTGGGCTGCGTGGAGGTGAGCAGTGGATGAGAGAAGGTTCATCTGTATTTACAGCCGGTCCCCATCGCTCGCATCACTGCATAAACTATGCCTCCTGTCAGATCAGCAGCGGCATTAGATTCTCATAGAAGAAGGAAGCCTACTGTAAACTGTGCATGTGAGGGATCTAGGTTGCATGCTCTTTATGAGAATCTAATGCCTGATGATCTGAGGTCGAGCTGAGGCGGTGATGCTATCTCTGGGGAACAGCTGCAAATACAGATTATCACTAGCAGAGAGGTTTGACTGCACAATAAATGTAATGTGCTTGAATCATCCTGAAACCATCCTCTCCCCACCACCCCCAGTCCATGGAAAAATTTTCTTCCACGAAACCAGTCCTTGGTACCAAAAAGGTTGGGGACCGCTAATATAATGGAAAGAATTTAGCTTTGGAGGCAGAAAGGCCGGGTTTGAATCAGGGCCTTAACATTGACATGTGCCTTGGGAAGTGACTCAAGTCTTTCTGAGGTTTCGTACCCATCTGTTATAAAATATGGTTAATTTAATAGGGTTAGTATTAACTCTCTTGTAGGATAATTGTCCATTCTAGCACAGAGTCATTGCTCAGAACGTGTTAGCACCATTCCCCTTTCCCTTCTTTGTTACCTGATATGGGCCTTTTTAAAGCCAACAGTAGTTAAAAACATTGGAATTTTTTTTCCTTCTGATATAAAGAAGTTTAGGTATTTAATTGTATTTTGCAGGTACTCAGATATTTTTCTAAGAGCAGGAGTTCAAACAAGGCTAAGTTTATCTGTTTTGGTGTTATAAATTATCCTTAGAACATTGTTGCTAATAAGAAAGCAGGCTTAAAAATAACTACTTTGAAAATGCAGTTTGGTCTGTGAACAGCTGAGTTATTTGGCATTTCTGATAACTTTTGTCTGGAAGACAGAAAAAGCCATCTGGAGTAGCCAGCGTTCAGTCTGGCTGTTTTGGGCTGTGGTGGTGCCTGGCCTTTGGACCAGGCCTGGAACGTGAGACCCGGCATGTGCTCCTGCTCCCATGCTACTAAATGGTTGAAACCACAGGAGTCAGAAACCTCAGCGATTACGGGGAGTAGAAGAAGAGAAAGACTGTAGTCTCTAAAGCACTGGTTCTCACATCGTGTCTCCTGGACTAGCAGCTTTAGCATGTCCTGCACTAACTGCAGTATTTTTATCATACTGTTACTGTGAGGGTTAAATGAAATGATGCATGTAAAGTGTTTAGCAAAGTACCATTTTAGTAAGTGTTAGGCATTATCCAAAATATTCATCATCATAATAAATATTAATCAGTATGATTAATATTTTTCTGCCAGAGTATTTTGCAATTTTTTTAAAAAAAGCTACCAGAGTTCCGATTAGTCCTTTTTAAAATCTTGTGGGTGGTGTTCTGGTCTAACCATGGTTCAAGTTGTCAGATAAGAAGTTGCTTTTGGGCCGGGCGCGGTGGCTCAAGCCTGTAATCCTAGCACTCTGGGAGGCCGAGGTGGGCGGATCGTTCTGAGCTCAGGAGTTCGAGACCAGCCTGAGCAAGAGCAAGACCCCATCTCTACCAAAAATAGAAAGAAAATTAATTGGACAGCTAAAAATATATATAGAGAAAAAATTAGCCGGGCATGGTGGCACATGCCTG
>RJWJ010033479.1:0-17872 GCA_004363605.1 Indri indri | reverse complement strand
GTATTTATTCATTTTCAGAGATTCAAATTCTACTATCCCCATTATAACTTGCTTGAGTAATTAATTACCATCATGGTTAAATTTATTTTCTTTTTTATGTTTAATTAGCACTATTGCAGCAACTTATGATAATTTTACCCTTGTCGTGACCTTTATAAATTTTAAAAAATGGTCAACCTGATCCTTATAATCAAGCTTAGTACACTTGAAAACAGGTATCAATTATCCCCTTAACCTTCTCTTTTCTAATCTAAATATATATCCATGGCTGTTCTACATTTTTTATAGAATCTTTTTTTAATCTTTTTAATTATCTCAGTAACTTTCTTACTCATGTTGAAGTGGAGAAAATATTACTGAAATAAAGACAAAATATATTAGAAACTTATTTATGTCTTCGAATCTATTATTATAAGTATTTAAAGAAAACTTTATTATATATATATTTGTTACAGTATGTGCATTATATGAAAATGTTTAGAAGCAAAGAAACAAAATTTGACCGATACCCATCCAGCACCTACTATGCTTACAACACTATCCTTTGGGTCACAAGACTGCAAGTACAAATTAGATGCACTCTTGTTCTCAAAGTACTAGTATTTTAATTCTGGTGACATGGAAGAAAGAAATAAAAAGGTGAATTCAAATATAAAAAATAACATATAAAGATAAAAAGAAATGAAGCGAGGGAAAAAGGGAAGAAGGAAGAAAAGCCAACAGGGCAGTGTAGATTTCTTGCCAAGTCAGTGACCCTGGTAGAGCCCTTAAACAGTTCAGAATAGAGAGTTTTTAGGAAGGGAGAATATTAAAATTTTTTTTAACTTAAAAAAATTCTTTATTCAATTCTTGTGTTATTCCCATTACTCAAGGTCCACCAAAGAAATAATCAAAATAGTAAAAATACAACCTGCAGAATGGTAGAAATTACTCACAAATACTCTGCCTGACAGAGGATTAATATCTGGAATCTATAAGGAACTCAAACAATTCAGCAAGAAACAAACAACATTATTAAAAAATTGGGAAATGACATTAACAGGCATTGCTGAAAAGAAGATATACAAATGGGCAACAAACTTATGATAAAAAGCTCAACATCACTAATCATCAGAGAAATGCAAATTAAAACCACAGTGAAATAACATCTTATTCCAATCAGAATGGCCATTACTAAAAAGTCAAAAAAGAATAGATGTCATGAACGTGGTGAAAAGAAAGCACTTATACACTGCTGATGGGAATGTAAATTAATACAACCACTACAGAGATCAGTATGGAGATTTGTCAAGAAACAAAAAGTAGATCTACCACTTGATCCTGCAGTCCCACTGCCAGGTATCTACCAGAGGAAAATAAATCATTATATCAAAATGATATCTGTACTCATAGGTTTATCACAACACAATTCACTATAGCAAAGATATATAATCAACCTAAGTGTCCATCAACTGACAAGTGGATAAAGAAAATGTGGTGTATATATACCATGGAATACTACTCAATGATAAGAATAAAATAACGTCTTTTGCAGGAACTTGGATGAAACTGGAGGCCATTGTTCTAAGTGAAGTAACTCTGGAAAAAGAAAAATAAATGCCAAATATTTTCACTTATAAGTGGAAGCTAAACTATGGTTATACAAGGGCACACAGAGTGGTATAATAGAAATTGGAAACTCACAAGGAGGGAAGGTGGGAGAGGATGAGGGATGAAAAATGACCTATGGGGTACAATATACACTACCTAAAGCCTAGACTCCATCATTATACAATATGTACTTGTAATGAAATTCACCTTTTACCCCCTAAATCTACTAATATAAAAAGAAAATAAAGATGATTTAACAATAAAAATAAATAAAATACCAATTCTAAATAATAAATAAATAAAATTAAAAAAAAAATACCCACCTGTTCAGTGAAGGTTTCTTGACTAATCTGTCTCTGACTTCATTCCAGTGCCACAGTCTTTCCCACTCCCACTATATTCTACCCACATTATTCTTTTACCTCTTCCAGACACACCAAACTCATCCCTACAGGAACTCTTTGCTGCTATAACCATGCCTGCAACACATTAGTCCAAGATCCTCACATAGTTGACTTGTCTTGTCATCTGAGTTTAAGTTAAGATTTCATCTCCTTAGAATCCTTTCCCTGATCATTCTATCTAATTTGGTCAGCCTTACACTTACCACTGTTATTTTACTATTATTTTGATGAATATTAGAAAATCCAGAGTAGCATTTTTTAAATTGTATTTTAAAATAAACTAAAATTGACTTACAATAAAATTTACTTGATTTTGTCCTTTTGATAAACATTCTATAGATTTTAATACATGTTTAGATTTGTGTAGCCACAACTAGAGTCAGAATGTAAAACTATTCCAAAATCCCACAAAACTTCCTCATACTTTTTATTGCTTTGTAGTCACACACTCCACTCATCCCGAACCATAGGCATTCACTGACAATTCATCACCACTATTATTCTCTACAAGAATGTCATTTAAATGAAATCAACTATTAATAGTAAGTAACATTTTGAGATGGATTTTGTTCACTTAACTCAATTTGAGATTCATTTAAGTTCTTATTTGTATCAATATTATTTTTCTTTTTTATTCATGAGTAGTATTCCATTGTATGCATATGTCCCTGTTTGCATATTATTTACCTATTGAAGGACATATGGGTTCTTTCTAGTTTTTGCAATCATGAATAAAATCACTATAAAAATTTATGTAGAAATGTTTTCATTATCTCAGAGTAAATACCTAAAATTTGTATGGCTCTGTCATATAGTATCTGTATGTTTAAATTTGTAATAAACTATCAAATAGTTTTTTGGACTAGCTGCAGCATTTTACATTCCCATCAGTACAGTAATTTACAGTAATAATGAGATTTCCATTTGCTCTGCATTCTCACCAATATTTGGTATTGCCATTACTATTATTATTTTTTTAATTGTAGCTATTATTGTCTGTATCTAGTGGTGTCTGATTGTGGTTGTAATTTGTATCTCCTTCAATGCTGAATATGTTGAGAATTTTGTATATGCTCATGTACCATTCTTACATCTTCTTTGGTAAAGTGTCTGCTCAAGTATTTTGTATTTTTTCTTTTTCTTTTTTTTTTTTTTTTTAGACAGAGTCTCACTCTGTTGCCCGGGCTAGAGTGAGTGCCATGGTGTCAGCCTAGCTCACAGTAACCTGAAACTCCTGGGCTCAAGCGATCCTATGGCCTCAGCCTCCCGAGTAGCTGGGACTACAGGCATGTGCCACCATGCCCGGCTAATTTTTTCTATATATATATATATATATATATATATTTTTTTTTTTTTTTTTAGTCGTCCAGATCATTTCTTTCTATTTTTTAGTAGAGACGGGGTCTCGCTCTTGGTCAGGCTGGTCTCGAACTCCTGACCTTGAGCAATCCACCCGCCTCGGCCTCCCAGAGTGCTAAGATTACAGGTGTGAGCCACCATGCCTGGTGATTTTGTATATTTTTAACTGGTTTTCTTATTTCCTTGTGTCTGAGATTGGTCCTTACACATGCTGGATAAGTCTTTGTCAATTATGTGATTTGAAAATATTTTCCCTCAGTATGTAGCTTGTATTTCATTCTCTTAAAAGTTATTCTTTCCTATTTTGTTCTAATTTTCATAATACTCAAAAATCTCTGAAATCGGCTTATTGATTTACGGGATTACTCATGTACACTTTATACTTCAAAAAAACATATAAGCTTCATGCTTACAGATGACTTCTTCATCCCTAGTGTTGTGAAGCAGTGCTGGCGTGATTAACATATTGTTGTTAACAAATACATGAAAAATGAATTCAGGAACATATCCTTACTGCTGTTACAAATTACCACTGTTTCAGTAACTTAAAACAACACACATTTATGGTCTTACAGTTTTTGACGTGGGAAATCTTAAGTCAGTTTCATTGGGTCAAAATTAAGGCATTGGCAGAGCTTCACTCCTTTCAGAGGTTCTTGGAGCGAATCAGTTTCCTTACTTTTTCAAGTTTCTAGAGGCTATCCTTATTTTTTGGCTCATGGCCCCTCACCACATTGCCTTTTTCCCCTTGCTTGCATCATCACATTCTTCCTATATTGTAGACAAATCCCCCTCTACCTTCCTCTTAAAAGGATCCTTATGAATACATTTAGAGCCAACCCAGATAATCCAGGATAATCTATCCATCGACCCCAAGATTCACAATTTAGTCACATCTGCAAAGTCCCTTTTGCCATACAAGAGAACATTCATGTGTTCCAGAGATTAGGACCTGGATATCTTTGGGGGCCATTATTAAGCTCATCACATATTGAAAACTATGATTATCTTGCTTTTACCCAACTTCCTAAAGCACTCTGGTCTATACTTTATAAAATTACATGTGATTATATACTTTGCTAATTTATGATCTAGGTATTATATGTGTCTAAATTGTTGTTTTCTGTCTAACCAGATTGTAAATTTCTTAAGAACCAGGTTTGTGACTGCTACATTACTAATATTCCACAAAGTAACTTCTTGTTGAATCTATGCCTCATTTACCAGACAGTAGATTAACAATCGGTGAGTACCAAGAACTGAATCATCAGCAAAGCCGCAATTTATCTAGGATTGCAAATCTCCCCAGGCTCCAACCTGCTGGGTTAAATCAAATTTTCAAAAATTTGCTTTCATCATTTATTTTCCTCACCTAGAGTCTTCTTTCCACCATCTTCTCTATTTTTTGTTTATGTCCACCTCTTTCTTTCTTCCTTGCTTGCTTTTTTCCTCTCTAAGACATGAGGTCTATAAAATACAAATTCTGGTTACTATAGTATATGTTTATTCATTGGAATTCATTTATGCTTGATTTTATTTATTCCTTTGACTGAGATAAAAAACAAACAGGTAAAGAAGAATGAATGTGTATCATTTTTCCCAAGAAAATTGGGTTTCAACTTTACCAAGTGTCTGACTGTCTCTATATAATAAAGTGTGAATAAAAACAAAAAAATGCTTGGTTTATGTCTTTCATCATTCTAACTGTGTTTTGTTTGTTTGTTTGTTTGTTTGTTTGTTTAAGTATCACAGAAAGGATATTTTGAGAATATTAGCTTACATAAATACTGTGTAGTCCATTCATCTGTGTCATCTTCTAGACTTTCTTGGTAGAGATGGTAGATGTATTGTTGGAAAATAAAACAATATAACACTAAAAATGACTAGACCTTTCATACATCTTTAATGTAGCCATAACTTCATACTATTTACCTTAATAACATATAAATCTAGTTTTCACTTTTATGTCAGTGGGTATGCTCGTGTAAAAAAAACGAAGGTGAATTAATCTTAAAACATAGTTACTGTTTCATCCTTTCTTTAAAAAAGTTTCACTTGCCTTTAAATTCATTTTTTTAGAATCATTATTATTGGTTTCTGTTACTGCCAATCTCAGATGACAGAATTTTGCATTTTTTAATCAAAATTTACATTCTACTCCTTATATATCTTTGAACTGAAAGCACAGAACCTTGAAATTGAAGAAATATCCTAGAATATTTCCACACTATGTAGGGTTATAAAATCCATAAATGCTTTATTCTATATAAAAGATTAAAAATCAAATAACCAGCTTTTTAAAAAAGATACAAGAAGCAATCAAATCTGAATATATTGTGGTTAATCCTTTTTTTCAATCTTCTATCACAGAACTTACTGCATGTGTTATCTGGAGCAATATTTTTTAAGCTTTAAACACATGGCTTTGTTTTAAATGCCTTGATCATGTAATCTAAAATGTACAAATGTAAATGTCATATTCCTTTTTTTCAACAAACATGAATCCATGATTTAACTTTAAGTCACAGTGATAAATGTGCATACTTGAAAGCATTATTTGAATAATTTCTGCCCAGATGTTACACCAAGTTTGAGAAAATGTCCAGTTCAAAATTTATAGAAATGACTTGTTGAGTAACGAAGACAACCATCTCAGCAGATGGAACACCATATAAAATGTGACTTTTCTCAAAAATTGCTTTATACATGGTATCTGACAGCTTTTATTATTCTTTAACATCTAGAGTAGAAAAGTGGATTTAGATATGTGTTGTGGAACCCCAGTAATGCGATTAATAATCCCTAAAAGATCAGGAAAAATTAAAAATATGCCAGGAAATTTCCTTAGGATAAAAGGAATGATCAGGAATTAATTTCAATTAGGAAAACAATGTTTGACTTTTTGTATGGGGTATATAGGTAAAGATAAAGTAGAAAATGTTATTTTTTGTTTAAATTAATTTATTAAATGCCTCATATACTTATTTTAGAAATACATACCTTAATTTTTAAGGGATATATAAATTTTAAGGGATTTATATTTGTTATTATTATTATTAAAATACATTGAATGAATACTAAATAATTAAGGAGAGCTTGAGGCTTGGACAGTGCAGCAATTTCATTAAACTCTATATGACCTTAGGACTTTTTTTTTTTTAATTGTATAGTACTGTAATGGTATTGCTGTAAAGAGTATTAAATAATAAGCAGTACTAAGCAAAAACCCAATAAATAAGACAAGGCGAGGATGGAGAGTTTAGAGAAGTTAATATTCCTTAAACTGAAGTTGGGGAAGGCCGGAAAATTGATTCTGCAAAAGGTAGTCATAGAGGAATGTGTATTTTTATCTCCAACAGCAATTAATAGAAGATTTATTAATTCATGCATGTGGGATGTGTATTCCAGTGTTGAGTAGACAGGTAGTTGAGGTATCTCCATAATAGTTAATATGGAACATAGATACTGGGGAACTGGAACTGCATCTTTTCAATTTTACATCTTCAGTGCCTCTTAGAGCAGAGAATAGAGTGTAAGAAAAGAGAAGAAAACTTTGTTACCACAGTCAGGGTAAAACCTGTTTCAAGGGTAATTTAATGTAGATTCAGTAGATAACAGTATTCTCAGTAATTCAAACCAAAATCAATCACTTAGTCCAAAAGAGGCTTAATCTACACCTGATGTTGACTTGAATGTATATGTGAATTTATCATGAGGAAAAGCTAAGAAAACTATAAATAAAGGACAGCAACATGGTCAATAAAAGCCAAGCTTTGGGGTCCAGTAGTGTTCGTATCAGAACACACAAAGGAATAATCTGCCTTGAGTAAGTCATTTACGTTTTCTTTGAATCTTGGCTTATTTATTTATAACAATTCGTTTAAGAAATAGATGTAAGTCAGAACTCTTTCAGGTCAAACATCTCTACTCGATATAGCTTAAAAACAATAATAAAATGGTGATGGGGGTGGCAGAAGGTGAGACATAAGTAATCTGTTAAACCACCCAGAGAAGACAAAGAAGTGCAATTCCTTGTGATAATGAAAAACCTAGTACTACCAATTGAAATGCTGCTTCTTATTTTTTCCTCCAATATAAACACTGACATTTTAGTTATGTACTTAAGATTTAGATATGGCCATACAAAAGCAATAGACAAAAACAAGCCTGCCAAATTGTACAATTTTAGCTTATTTTCTCTCCAATTCCATTTACAATGTAAAAGACTAACTATATAAATCTGAATTGGCAATGCTATCTGAAAATAAATATTTCATAATTCAAAGCATAACCAAAGAACAGAACATGTCCAATAGAAGTTAAAAATTGTACTTTTCTTTAGCACAAAATTCTTTATAAATTCCCCTTTTGTTACTCCAAGGTACAATAAAGAGCAAAAGAAAATTGCTTTCACACATGATAAAATCGAGGAAGCTTGCAGGATTGATAAGTGTTTTTGTTGTTTGTTTGTTTTCTTTTTGGTCTATACCAAGATAATGTAAGAAAAAACATGGTACTTAACTGATTTTTTAGGAAAATTTCCCACAGTAGATTTTTTTTAGGAATAATAATTTATCAGTAATAAAAAGTTTTATGATTAAATTGCATGCTATTATAAAATATTCTGTTACACTTTCCAAGAACCTATAAATCACCTTTGTAATTTTACTCTGTTAAAAGACATGCATAGAAATGTTTTGTGTTTGTGTGTGTATGTGTTTCTGTATGTGCGTGTGTGGAGAGAGAGAGAGAGAAAGGAGCAAGGAAGGAAAGAGAAGAAAATAGAAGACAAACAACCACAGAGAGAAACAGCTAAAAAAATAGGTTTAGTACAAGATAAAAGGAAATATAATTATCAAGAAACAAGGAAATTAAGACTTAAGAAACCTGATAGTGGAAATGAATTAAATACTTCAAATTTTAAAATAATTTGATTAAAATTCTGTGACTGAAATTGTGGAAATAAAAATCACGTTTTAACCTATAAATCCTTATTGATTTGTTTACTTTTTTAAAGACCTTGAATTCCAGTGAAAATTTTTTTTATTATTTATTTATTTATTTTTAATTTCAGAATATTATGGGAGCACAAACATTTTGGTTACGTACAATGCCTTTGCCTCACCTAAGTCAGAGTTACAAACGTGCCCTTCCCTCATACAGTGCACTCCACACCCATTAGTTATGAGTTTACCCATCCCCAGCCCCCCACTCATTCGGTACCCGATCAATATTACTTCCATGTGAGCACCTTAGTGTTGATCAGTTAGTACCAATTTGATGGCAAGTAATGTGGTGCTTGTTTTTCCATTCTTGTGATATTTCACTTAGTAGAATGGGCTCCAGCTCTATCCAGGATCATACAAGAGGTGCTAGATCACCATTGTTTTTTACGGCTGAGTAGAACTCCATGATATACATATGCCACATTTTATTAATCCACTCATGCATTGGCAGGCACTTGAGTGGTTTCCACATCTTTGCAATTGTGAATTGTGCTGCTATAAATATTCTAGTGCAGATGTCTTTATTATAGAATGTCTTTTTTTTTCCTTTGGGTAGATGCACGGTAATGGGATTGCTGGATCAAACAGTAGTTCTACTTATAGCTCTTGGAGGTATCTCCATATTGCTTTCCACAGAGGTTGTACTGGTTTGCTGTTCCACCAGTAGTGTCTGAGTGTTCCTATCCCTACACATCCATGCCAACATTTATCGTTTTGGGACTTTTTGATAAAGGCCATTCTCACTGGAGTTAGGTGATATCTCATTGTGATTTTGATTTGCACTTCCCTGATGTATATAGATGTAGAGCACTTTTTAATATGTTTCCTGGTCATTATTCTGTCTTTTTTAAAAAAGTTTCTGTTCGTCTCCTTTTCCTTCTTTTTAATGGGGTTGTTAAATTTTTTCTTGTTAATTTTCTTAAGTTCTATATAGACTCTAGTTATTAGCCCTTTTTTGTATGTGCAGTAAGAAAATATTTTCTCCCATTATGTCATGTGTCTATTCACTCTAATGATAGTTTTCTTGGCTGTATCTAGAAAAAAAAATTCTACTCTTCATGTGGAAACAGAGAAGACCTTATACAGCCAAAGCAATCTTTTTTTTTTTTTTGAGACAGAGTCTCACTCTCTTGCCTGGGGCGAGTGCCATGGTGTCACCCTAGCTCACAGCAACCTCTAACTCCTGGGCTCAAGCAATCCTACTGTCTCAGCCTCCCAAGTAGCTGGGACTACAGGCATGTGCCACCATGCCTGGCTAATTTTTTCTATATATATTTTTAGCTGTCCAATTAATTTCTTTCTATTTTTGGTAGAGACGGGGTCTCACTCTTGCTCAGGCTGGTCTTGAACTCCTGAGCTCAGAACAATCCGCCCACCTTGGCCTCCCAGAATGCTAGGATTACAGGCGTGAGCCACCACGCCCAGCATGCCAAAGCAATCTTAAGCAAAAAGAACAAAGTAGCAGGCATCAGTCTACCAGACTTCAAGCTTTACTGCAAGGCTATAGTAACCAAAACATCGCAGTACTGGCACAAGAACAGAGATATAGACCTTTGGGAACAGGACTGAGAACCCATATACAAAAGTCTCCTCATATTGTCATCTAATCTTTGACAAAGGAGACAAAAATATACACTGGGGAAAAGAATCTCTATTCAATAAATGGTGCTGGGAAAACTGGATAACTATATACAGAAGATTGAAACTGGATCCCCACCTCTCACCTCTCACAAATATCAGCTCACTATGGATAACAGACTTAAATCTAGGGCATGAAACCTTAAGAATTCTAGAAGAAAATGTTGGGAAAACTCTTATAGACATCAGCCTAGGCAAATAATTTATGAAGAAGAATCCCAAAGCAATCACAACAGCAACAAAAATAAGTAAATAAATGGGACCTGATCAAATTAAAAAGCTTCTGCACAGCTAGTGAAACTTTTGTTTGTTTTTTGAGAAAGGGTCTCATTCTGCTGCTGCCCAAGCTGGAGTGCCACGACTTGATCATAGCTCACTGCGGCATTGAACTCGTGGGCTCAGGCCATCCTCCTGCCTCAACATCCCACATAGCTAGGACTACAGGTGTGTGCCACCATGCCCAGCTAAATTTTCTTCTTTTTGTAGAGATGGGGTCTCACTTTGTTGTCCAGGCTGATCTTGAACTCTTGGCCTCAAGTGATCTCCTTCCTCAGCTTCCCAAAGTCTGGAATTACAGGCATGAGCCACCATGCCTGGCTCTTATTGATTTTTTATTATAATAGTATAGTTCAGAGAAATAGACTACTCTTTTATAAACACATATTTTAAAATTAGTTTACATTATGAAATGAGCGATTTATCTTCTGAGAAGGAAAAAAAAAAGACATATCAACTAGGAAAAATTAAACACTTTTAGAGAGAGAGATGTTACACTTAAAACCATACTATTAGATCAAATATCTCCTATTTCTCAGGAAAATATTCATGGAGACACAGAGAAAAATGTGATTCTATAGTATAATAAAATTTTGACTGCTTAAACTTTGTTTAACTAATTAATTTCCATATATGTAGTAAGTTTTTTTGAGTACTACCAATAAAAATACTAATAAAATACCAATAAAAATGACACGATGATAAATTGGGAGAAAAAGAGAAAAAGAAAACTACTTACACTTCAGCATACCACCATGAAGTTTCACTTCATGAGACTTACATATCTTTAAAAAAGTCAGGAAGATATTTTATTCTTACTTGATCAATTTTAAAGTCAAAGAGAAAAGTACTACATATTCCAGAGAACTAAAATGCCATCTTTTTTGGCAGGGATATATTTTGTGATGCTCTTCTGTCTTCCATGTTACTAAATATAAGAAAACAATTCTTTAGTGTCAACTTGTTTTAACTTTCATCAACATTCAATGCATTTAGCTCTCTCTTTCTTACTTTCTTGGCCTTTTAGATACACACAAGGTTAACCAATCTCTGTCTCTTTTTCTTTTACTGCCTTAATTAATTTAACCTCAAAATACTTGGGTGTTCAAGGATTTGTCTGAAACTCTCTTCTGTTTTCTGTATGTCTACATGATCTAATTCCACACTTTGACTCTAACTATCATTGTAAGCCCATCACTCCTGTATTTGTCTGGTATCCTCTGCAATAATTGCAGAAAAATCAACCACAAAGCCCACCAAGTGTTTATTTCTCCAATGAGTCTGCAGTTAGCTGTAGCTCTACTTGAACCAGTTTCACTTGTGTCCAATCTGTGCTTCATTCAGGCTTGCTCCATCACTCTTCATTCTCCTTGAACTGACTGAACTGACAGCTACTCAGGGGATTATCCTTTGATGGATGATGGCAAAGCAACAACATCGACCAGGAAAGTATTTGATTATATCATCTTCCTTAATTTTCCACTGGCCACAGCAGAGCATATTGACCAAGTCCAAAGTCATTGGGTTAGGAGTATTTAATTCACCTATTCTACTAGGTGAATTTAATTCACCTACTCTATTATGCAGAGAAAGGAAGTAAAGAATGCATCATAATAGTCTGGTATGCAGCCCATTTATATTGTTACCCATTTTACTGAAACCCAAACTCAAATATCTAATTGCACTGTATAATATGTAATAGGCATCTGAAATAAAATGTCAAAAATAAAATCTTGATTCCATGCCCACCCAACTCTTAACCTATTTTCTGTTAGTGAATTGTACCACCTCAGGTGCAAGAGTTATCTATAATCCCTCTTTCCTTCAATTCCTGCAATAATTCCAATTTGTTTTATCTCCAAAATATGTTGGAAATAGCTCCAAATCTCCTCATCTATATTGCTACCACTGAAGTCCAAATCAATACCATTTCTTTTCAGGACTGCTCCAGTATGTTTCTAAAATGGTTTTCCAACATTCTTAATCTCTTCGCTATAATTAATTCTTTTTATAGTAGACAGGTTGAATTTTTTTTAAGGCAATCAACATCTAATCAACAAATACACTGATTTTTGCATTCTCAGTTTTAGAAACAGCAAAAATTTCTTTTGTAAAAGTACATGCTGTTAATTTTTGTATATCATGAACTGTATCAATTTAAAGTACCAAAATACAAGAAGTGTGGATAAAAGCATGCCATACCCTGAATAGATAAATATTTAAAAATCTTTAAAAACCTACATATAGAGATTTGGACTAGGAGTTGTGCTTCCAATTTGTGAAACTGATAAATAAAGACCTGGAATGGTCTTCTGGAAAAAAAAAAATGCTTGCCATCTTTTTAAAGCTTTCATTTTAGTAAATGATGATCAAGGTGCCCATTCTTTTCTTACAGAAGCAAGAAATAGGAAAACAAAATAGGATGAGTCAGAGTAAAAACAAGTGCCTGAAAATGATCCCCTATAAGATCCAAAATAAAACATAGTAAACTCTTTAGTGTCTCCATTAGACTATGAAAATATGTGGCTTTTGTGAAAGATAAGAATTAAATAGTAAAGAGAAGACAGTATGGAAATAGAGGATAAAATATAAATTAATTGATAGGGAAAGAAAGACTATAATAAGTTATTGTAGGAAAAGAGTTAAAACTAGCAAAAAAGTGGTGGAGTTGATGTTAAGGAAAAGCAAATCAGTAGAGATCCAGAAAACTTGTGGAGTTTTCACAAAACACAGAGAATGTAGAAAAAATTACACTGATGAAAATGGTACACTGATGAAAATGGTAAGTAAGATGAAAGATCTAGATGACAAAAAATAGTGAAATGATATACAGAAAATAAGTGCAGTAAATAAGATTTCAGTCTAAAGAAACAGAAGACATATCAAAGATATAGATGAAGTCAGTTGCCAATTAAATTGTTTACTACATGCAGGAAAACACTCAATAAAGACAGACCTGTGGCATCAGTTTTGAACAAAGTAGATATAAGAAAAAAATCTGAGAAGCACACATGAAAAAATAGGAGGCTACATTTCCGACATCTCTGCTTCAATAACAAATTTAAGAAGAAGATGTATAACATAATGAGTAAGTGTGGCCCCTTGAGCTTTATATACTGGATTCAAATCCTGCCCTTGTCATTTATAAGCTATGATGTGGAGCAAATCAAATAACTTCTCAATTCATCTGTTTCCTCATCTGTAAAATGAGACTCATGGGGTCCCTGTGATGATTAAATGAGTTGATGTACATAAAATGCTTAGGAAATGCTTGGTCCGTAATTACTTGGTACCAACATGAATTGAGTACATTTCATGTGTTAAGGCAATAAAAAAACCTGTTCAGAAATTAAGAAGCTTAGCAAATCTTCCGTTTTTGTAAATTAAAAAAAAAATGCCAGAAGACATTTTAGCATTCAGAATTGAAACTGAACTATGTTAACAAAAAGTAAGTTGTAATAGTCAAAACATTGTTGTGTAAAATGGAAGGCTTGATGCCTTTAAATAATTGCTATAAGACTGAGTAAGTTATTATTATTATTATTGTTATTGCTTTGTGTTTGTTCATTTGATTCTGTTTTTAACACATAGATGGCTATGATAGTTTGGTTAGCCTTTGCTCTCACCACTTAGCCATCCCCAGCATAGGATCAGAACATGATCTCCACCCCAAAAGTGGTATAACTCACAAAGCAAAATCCGTAATATCATATGAGATTAAATTTAGTTGCAAGCTATAAAAATATCAAGCAAATTCTAGGTTAATAAGACAGTTTGATGGTCTCTCACATAAAGGAAGTCTGCAGGATATCAGCCTGGGGCTTATTTAGCGGTTCTGCACCATGAAGGAGTTATGTTCCTTTCTGATGTTCTGTCAGAGTGTACTGCTACTGAAATAAAATAGTTGTTTGACCCCTAGGCATCACTTTGTATTCCATCTATGGAGTCGGGGGAGGAGATAGAGGTGTTCCTTTTATGGACTCTGGCTAGAGATGTGATACACTACACTATAACATTGTGGTCAGAGAGACCGATAAATATAGCTGTTAAAGCCACTGGCTACTTTCTCTGCTAAAAATTATTAATATTCTCCAATTACTCAGGGAAAAAGTGAGAATAGATATCAGGGAACAACTAGCAATTCTGCTCCAATGCCATGTGTATAATCTCTTTCTCAAGCATTGATCACATAAACCCACTTTTTTGTTGTTGTTGTTTTTTAGTGTCAACTTATAAAACATGTTTTTTTTTTATTTTAAATTTCAAAATAGTAAGGGGGTACAAATGTTTTAGGTTACACGGATCATTTTTTAATGTTTTAGTCCTAGCTACAGGTATGCCCATCATCCAGATAGTTTTCATATTACCCATTGGGTTGGTTTATTCCTCTCCCCTTCAGCTCCCTCCCCCCTGATTAATTTCCAATGAGTTTACTTCCCTCTGTGCTTATGTGTGCTCTTCAGTTAATTCCAATTTAATACTGAGTACGTGTGGTGTCTGTTTTTCCATTCTTGAGGGATTTTACTTAGAAGAATAGCCTCCAGTTTCACCCAAATCTACGGAAAACAGTATAAATCCACTTTTTATAACTCTATTAGATAATGCATCCAAATCAAATTCCAGGGTGTTAGGGTCTTTTAGGGTCCTGCGCTAAGGCCCTATTGTGACTACCTGAGGTTTGGTGACCAAAAAATCATACATATATATACAGGGAAGTTTTCCAGGTAGGTTTGGACCAATCCAATTCTCCCCTCTTCCTCTCTTGTAGTTCTCAAGAATAACTATAGAATATACTGGAATGCAATATCCTGAGAAAAGAGAAGGGTTGGCCAGAAGAGCCTAGGCTCAGTTCCAGTTTTCTACTAGAAACAGGACACTTTAGCCCTGAATATCATGTGTGCCTAGAATATAAAAGCCAGGGTGGACTGCTTTTCAGGGTTTCTTAGCTGTGGTGCATGTTAGGCACAGGATCTGCCCTAGAGAGCTTTCCTGATCCTGGAGAAATGAGCTCACAAAGAATCCTAGACTTCTGTTCACTCTTCCTGCCTATCTGTAAGTAAAAAACCCAGAGACATAATGTAACTTGTGTGGGGGAGTGTTCTGTCTCACTAAACTCAGACAAGTTGATAACGGGTGCAAGGTGAGACTGCATGATAGTATACACTATCTGGAGCTTCCAGGATAGTGTCTGGAACATAATAGGGAATGCATATCTCTTAAATAATTTATTAAAACTGGATATATATATTAGCACATATTTCTTGGGCATATGTAATATGAAAATAGATATCAAAGCCTAAAGTAAAATTTCAATTCAAAAATTTTACTTCTGAAATTTATCATAAGTAAAAAAATAGGCATATGCATGGGCTAAGATATAGGTTCAAAGACAGTTACTGGAGTAAATTTTATTTTCTATAATGTAATAAGTTCAAATTCTCCTTGGTTCAACTTCAATATGCTCTTCATTCAAAGAGGTTATTGGCTATATTCTTACTGACTCATGATAAGTATAGGTGAGGAAAAAATAAAAATAGAGTTTTCATGGCTGTTGATCAGAGTTCTTCTGAGTAGTAAGGAATATATTCTTGCAGGCTTATGACCTTGTTGTTACAGCTTGACAAAAAGCAGAACAATGAAGAGAAACCATATTTTTGAAGATATCAGAGAACTGTGTAATCAACGAATACTTAAATAATTAAAATTGCAAGAAGGAGGAGTAATTCTTGGTGGGATGTCCATCTAGGTCATTTTCTTGCTTGGGGATATATGCTTACTGTAGACATGAGGTAAAGATTGGAGGTAGTCACAGGAAAAAAAGAGAGAAATCAGAAATCAGTGACACTTCATGCAGACCAGCATGAAGACTATGAAGAAGCCCAAAACTCATTGTTTGTTTGTTTTTCCCATGGAATAATTCCAGAGTTGCAGGGTAGCATGGAAATCTGGACGGCTGGAATAGAAATTTCTGAAATACAGAATAAAGTTTTCCATAAACATTCTATTTTTATAAGGAAAATTCCCACTGGTGGTAGGGTATCTGTCTCAATCACACATTTTTTCTCTAAAAAATATTTGCTAGATTTGAAACTTCAGGTAGAAGAAAGCTAATATCTAAGTTACAAATCTCTAAGTAGCCAAACAGAAGTTTCTCAGCCTTTCACCACTGATGAAATAGGAGATTGCATGTCTCTAGATCAAAATCTCTCTAGAAACAAGGAAAAATTATCAAGAACTGAGAAGGATCTGAGATTTTACTGCATTTTCAAGCACGAGTTGGGCTGCCACAGTCACAGATGCTGGCAGGAGACACAATCAACATACCCGAGTCAGGAACAAAGGGTTTTATTATGAACAGTAATAGTGGTAGTAAGAGTATTACTTTTCTTTTTGGTAACATTTTCCTGAGCAACAATTTCCATAGAGCCAGGAAAATTGATATTATAGAAGTGTTTTTATTGATATGGAAATTTATATGCAATAAATTTTGGAATGGAAGTTAAAAAAGCATATGATCCAAGTCTTTTAAAAATATTTCTATAAATTCTCTTTAAAATATACATGAATTGAGTGTATAGTAAAAATATTGGTATAATATATAATAATAATCATAAAGAAACCAGATACTCTATTATCAGGGGTTCGCAACGCCCCAATATAACCAGGTCCCCGGGTAGTGTGTGCTGCAAGAGATGGGATAGACAAAGACACTTACACAAAAAGTAAGATAAAAGGGTGTGGGGAAGTCAGGGGACCACCAGCATTCCTGTGAGCCAGGTTGTACTGAGTGAAATCTAGCACTCGTTTTCATGCTATAGATTACAATGATTTCATGTGAAAAGCTCATGGGTTACAGTGTGTAGAAGTTTCAAGTCTCCCTTAATAGTCACAAGATGTCTTAGCTAATTACTCTTTTACTTACAGAAGCAGGAACACATAGCTTGTTATTAAGTGCAACTATGCCTTTAAGGTATATATAGATAGTATCTCTGAACTCAGCAGCTGTGGCCCATTTGATTGAGGAACAAAGAGATTAGTACTTCTTATTGTGAGGTTAGCTCCCCATTAACTGAGGCATTCTAATGAGAAATGGGAGGGAAGAAACTTAACCTGGTGTTTTTTAAGAGTTGGAGCCTGGTGTCCTTTCTCCCAGGCTGACATTTTGCAATCTTCCTTTACTGCCGTGGGTAGCTTTAATGTCAAGCTGCTCCATGGCTTTTTAGGCGTGAGGCCCCCTAGGCTTTAAGGTGGGAGTCTGCTTTGCTGTACTCCCATATTGCTGGAATGTCCCCCAATTAGGCAGTTAACTTCTGCCCTTATCTCCGGCTTCTGTTCAGGCAGCATTCCTTCACCTCCTCTCCTCCCATGGCCTCAGAAAGGGGTCCTTAAGCCCCAGTGGTCTTATCCCCATCACTGTATGTCCCTGATAGTAAACCTATAACCACTTATAAGGTAATCTTGCCCAAACTCTCAATTATAGGAATACAGAGGTCAGAGCAAGCATACAAGATGCAATCAGCAAAACATAGACAGTAGTAAACATAATGAAAACAGCCCTGTTTATTCAACCATTATGTAACAAGGAAGAAAGGCAAGAGA
>RJWJ010033478.1:0-17877 GCA_004363605.1 Indri indri | reverse complement strand
CACTCTGGGAGGCCGAGGCGGGCGGATCGTTCTGAGTTCAGGAGTTCGAGACCAGCCTGAGCAAGAGCGAGACCCCATCTCTACTAAAAAAATAGAAAGAAATTAATTGGACAGCTACAAATACATATAGAAAAAAAAAAAATTAGCCGGGCATGGTGGCACATGCCTGTAGTCCCAGCTACTCGGGAGGCTGAGACAGTAGGATCGCTTGAGCCCAGGAGTTTGAGGTTGCTGTGAGCTAGGCTGACGCCACGGCACTCGCCCCAGGCAAGACAGTGAGACTCTGTCTCAAAAAAAAAAAAAAAAAAAAGCAATGTTCACAGCATCTTCACCAGTAGTTTCTTTCCTTCCTTCCTTCCTTTCTCTTTTCTTTTCTTTTCTTTCTTTCCTTTCCTTTCTACAGGATCTCACTCTGTTGCCCAGGCTGGAGTGCAGTGGCACAGTCATAGCTCACTGTAACCTCGAATTCCTGGGTTTAAGCCATTTGCCTGCCTCAGCCTCCTAACTAACTGGGACTACAGGCACACGCCACCACACCTGTTTAATAATTTAAAAAATTTTTTTTGTACAAATGGGGGTCTTGCTGTGTTGCCCAGGCTGGTCTTGAACTCCTGGCCTCAAGCAATCCTCCTGCTTTAGCCTCCCAGTGCTGGGCTTATAGGTATGAGCCACCACACCTGGCCTCAGGAGTTGATTTCATTTCAAGAAAACACTTTCTTTGCTCGGCTATAAGAAACAACTCTTGATCCATTAGTTTTATCATGAGATTGCAACAATTCAGCCGCATCTTCAGGCTTCCTTTCTAATTCTAGTTCTCTTGCTATTTCTACCTCATCTGCAGTTACTTCCTCCACTGAAGTTTTGAACCCCTCAAAGTCATCCATGAGAGTTGGAATCAATTTCTTCCAAACTCCTGTTAATGTTGATATTTTGACATCCTCCCATGAATCATGAACGTTCTTAATGGCATGTAGAATGTGAATCCTCTCCAGAAGGTTTTCAATTTACATTGCCCAGATCCATCAGAGGAATCACCATCTATGGCAGCTATAGCCTTGCAAAATGAATTTCTTAAATAATAAGACTTAGAAGTTGAAATTAATCCTTGATCCATGGGCTACCGGATGGATGTGTGTTAGCAGTCATGAAAACACATTAATCTCCTTGTACGTTTCCATCAGAGCTCTTGGGTGACCAGGTGCATTGTCAATGAGCAGTAATATTTTGAAAGGAATCTTTTTTTCTGAGCAGTAGGTCTCAACAGTGGGCTTAAAACATTCCGTCATGCTGTAAACAGACATGCTGTCATCCAGGCTTTGTTGTACCATTTATAGAGCACAGGCAGAGTCAATTTAGCGTAATTCTTAAGGACCCTAGGATTTTCAGAATGGCAAATGAGCATTGGCTTCAAATTAAAGTCACCAGCTGCACTATCCCCTAACAAGAGAATCAGCCTATTTTTTGAAGATTTGAAACCAGACGTTGACTTCTCTTTACCTGTGAAAGTCCTAGGTTGCAATTCTTTCTAATATAAGGCTGTTTTGTCTACATGGAGAATCTGTTGTTTAGTGTAGCCACCTTCATCAATTATCTTAGCTAGATCTTCTGGATAGCTTCTGCAGCTTCCACGGCACTTGCTACTTCACCTTGCACTTCTGTGATGGCTTCTTAAACTTCATGGACCAACCTCTGCTAGCTTCCAACTTTTTTTCTGTAGCTTTCTCATCTTTCTCAGCCTTCAAAGAATTGAAGAGAGTTAGGACCTTGCTCTGGGTTAGGCTTTGGTTTAAAGGGAACGTTGTGGCTGGTTTGATCTTCTATCCAGATCACTCAAACTTTCTTCACATCAGCAATAAGGCTGTTTTGCCTTCTTAAAATTTGTGTGTTCACTGGAGTAGCACTTTTAACTTCCTTCAGGAACTTTTCCTTTGCACTCACAACTTGGCTAACTGTTTGGCACAAGAGGCCCCGTTTTCGGCCTATCTCGGGTTTTGACGTGCCTTCCTCACTAAGCTTGATCATTTCGAGCTTTTGATTTAAAGTTAGAGACATGGGACTCTTCCTTTCTCTTGAATACTTAGAGGCCATTATTGGGTTATTATTTGGCCTAATTTCAATATTGTTGATCTCAATACGAGGGGAATACAAGGTCAAATTTGGATGATCAGTTTTTGTAGTCTCTTGCTTACTCATACTTTTGATTTCTTTTATATTTAAAAATATTAAATAATTTATATCCTACAGCTTATAATTCTAATATTTAAAGTCTCTGACTCTAGTGTTTATTTCTTCTCTCGAGTGTTTACTCTTCAAGGCTTTCGCCTCGTGTGTGTTGTGATTTTGTCTTGTGAATGGTAATCCCTGGGACTTTGCACATGCGAGTTCTCCGAGGCTTGTCTCGAAGATGCTTTCCCTCAGAGAAAGTTTGTTTGCTTCTGCCTGGAGCTTGGTGGCACTTCCAACTTGGGCAACTTAAAATTTTTGGCTAAAAAATTTTTGGGGGGCCGTGTAGTATGAATTCAGATATCAAACTGAAGTGAGCCCCCGCCCCCCCGGCCAGCATCCACAGGCACATTTCCTTGCCATTTGTTTGCAGGGCCCCTCTTCCTAGGTCACTCTTTCCTGGAGTGTAGCCCCTGCACTTTTGTAGATTTCTGTGTAGATCCTGGAGCAGACTTCCCCCGCCGAGTGTGCCTCAGCTTTGGGCCAAGGTATGTAAAGCACTTAGACCATTGCCTGACCCACTGAAAATGGTCTCAGTAGTGCTTGTCATGGTCACAGCTGTAGTTCCGCTTCTCCTCTGGGTAGCAGTTAAAACCAAAAGTTTTGGTTGTTGGCACCAGCAGATGCCCTAAGGCAGCGGCAGGCTAGCTTGCCCCTCTGAATTTTTGCTTCTCTTTTATAATATTTTTTGGCCTCTGAGGGGTTTCCTTAATTTTTTACCAGCCGAAGTATGCATCAAAAATGTTTTAAATATTCAATTCAATGTTTTCAAGTGTTTTATAGCAGGACGTTTTATTGTTTAAGTGTTTTATTGTCAGGATGGCCAATGAAGTAAGAGTGAGTTTAGAATATATGTCATCTGAGGTCTTTTCAACCACCAAGACTCTAAAATTCCAGGATACGATGTGCCTGGAAGTGGATTTGGCACAGGGTATCACCAGTGTTTCCTTGAACAATATTATCACCCTAGTGACAAGCGACAGGGCAAGATTACCCAAAAAGCGTTGGGATGTTGCCAGTTTGCAGCATTGAGACAATCTGTACCTCAAGGACAGACCCCTCATGGAACGATGCTCCTTCAGTCTGGCCATATGTCAAGGTTAGATAAGTGTGCTGTTAGAGGTTCTTCCGAAAGTTGTAAAGTTTTGCTTTCCATCATTGAGCCTTAACGCATTTGGGATTGGTTTTTGTGACTGGCACTAGGTAGGGAATCAAGTTTAATTTATTTTTCCATATGGAAAATTAATTGTCTAGCCCCATTCATTGCAAAACACTCTAGTCCCCGATGATCCACAGCACAACCCCGTCAGCCACCAGGATTTGAAGTACATGTGGGTCTGCTTCCTGCTCCGTGCGTGGATCCCACTTCCTGGTGGTGATGATCTGCCTGTGGACTTCCTTTACCTTTCTCTTTAAACAGTTGTCTTGTCTGCAGATAAGGACCATGATATCTTTCCCCATTTTTATATCTTTTCCTTTTTCCTTGCCTTATTGTACCGGCTAGAACCTCTACCATAGTGATGAATGGAAGGGCTGGTTTGGGACATTGTTGTTTTGCTCCTGATTTTAATAGAAATACTTATAAAATTCCCTTGCCTTGCCTTAAATAAGATATTTGCTGTAGGTTTTTGGGAGGTGTCCTTATGAGGTAGAATACATGCTCAGATGCTATAATATAACTCTAAACCACAGCCATTTCAGGACTAATATGGCAGCTGCTCAGTATTAGTGTCTCAGACCCCGTTATTAGTGGCTCTGACATCCTCAATGGACTGCTTCCATTCTGTGGTCTTAGAAAGCTGCACCAGCTTCTACCCTGACATTCACCTTCCAACCAGTGGAAGAGAAAAGAGGAGGGTGAAGGCATACCCCTTACCTTTCATGGCATAACCAGAAATTGCCATAATCATTTCTACTCATATCCCACTGGCCAGAGCCTGCTCGTGTCATCAGGCCAAGCTATTTAGGAAGCTGAGTAGTGTCTGGAGTTGGGGCAATCATGTGCTCAGCTAAACTGATGTCACTGTAGGACAAAGGGAAAGTGGATATTGCAGCACTGACTGCTTCTCTACCCTACATCCTTGTCAGGTTAAGGATGTTTCCTTCTATTCCTAGTTCCCTAAGGGATTTGCTATTATTATTATTATTATTGGAATTATAATAAAGGAGAGATGAATTTTATAGAATGCTTTTCATCCATTTATTGAAATGATCAGATTATTTTCCTCTATTAATTTCCAATGTTAATCCACCCTTGTATGCCAGGGATTAAACCCAATTTGACTATGACATGCTAATATTATCTTTTGTTTGTGCTGTAGGATTTAGTGTTCTAGGATTTTTGCATCTTTGTTTATGAGTGAGACAGACCTGTAATTTTCCTTTCTCATATTGTCTTTATTTCATTTTGGTATCAGTGTTGTGTTGCCTAATGAAAATGTATTAGCTAGGCTTCCCATCCCTACCCCCGGCATCTTTCTTTTTCTCTAGTCTCTGAAAAAGTTTGGGTGAGGTAGAATGTATTTGTTCATTGAAGATTAGATAAATCCTGCCTGAAAAACTCTCTGGGTCTGATGTCTCTGGGGTTGGAGTGGGAAAGTGATGGATTACTCGTTCACTTTCCTTAGTAGTTACTGTTTTCTTTGAGTTCTGTGTTTCTTCTTCTTCTTCTTCTTCTTTCGGTAGCTTAAAACAGCAGAAATGTATTCTTCTGGAGTCCACAGATTTGAAATCTGTGTCACTGAGCAGAAATCAGCACTCACACTCCCTGCCAAGTCTCAGAGTCCCTGGGGAAGATCCGATCCTTGCCTCTTGCAGCTTCCGGTAGCCGTGGGATTCCCGGCTTGTGGCCACATCTGTCCTGCCCTTCTTAAGCCCACATCTGCAAATCACTCTCTGCTCTGTTCACATCATCCATTTCTTTTTGCCTGTATTTCTTCTTGAGTCGATTTTGATATTTTATATTTTTTCTTGAAAATTATTGAATTCTCAAAATTTTCAAATCTATTCATATATTCCCATTTATATATTCTTATATTATTTTAAAATTACTTCTGTACCTATAGTTATAGTTCCCTTTTAAATTTTCTTTTCTTACATAGCCCAAGTCACAGAAGCCTAAGCATTGTCTGATTTTCTAATTCTAATTTCTGCTGTTGCTTTTTCGCACCTTTCCTCTCTCGATCAGTTTCACAAGCAGTCGTTTAACTCGTCGGCCTTTGCAGAGCACCAGCTTTTGGTGGTGCTGATTTTCTTGCTTGTATTAATGTTTCTGTTTCCTTTTTCATGCACTGTATTAATTTCACTCTTTACTATTTTCTCCCTGCTATCTTTATTATTTCACTCTCTTATTTTGCTAGCTTTTTGTTAATTGCTTACTTTATTTATTTTCAATCTTTTTAGTTTTTAAGGAAATGCATTTAAAGCTATAAATTACACCTATGTACTACTTTACTGCATCCTACGAGAGTTGATAGGAGGTGCTTTCATTGTCATTCACTTGAAATACTTTGTAATTTTTATTGTAATGTTCTCTTTACTTCATGAGTTATTTAGATATACATTTCAAAGTATTCAAATCTGTATGTATGCATATATGTGTATATATATATTTTTTAATGACAATTTTATTGTTAACTTTTAAATTTAATTATACTATCGTCAGATAATGTGTTCTAAATGATACTGATTCTTTGAAATTAATGAAGACTTCCTTTATGACCTAATGCAATCACTTTTGAAAATATTATATATTATTAATAACTTGAAAAAATGTATATTCTCTATTTGTTGGGTACACTTATCTATCCACTAGCTCAAGTTTGTTAATTTGTTGTTTAAAAATGATAATTGCTTAACTTTTATGTGATTTATCTGTTTTTGATAAAAGTATATGAAGATCTCTCACTCAAGATGGTGAATTTGTCTGTTTTTTCCTTATAATTCCATTTTGTTTTACATATTTTGAATCTATAGTATGAAGGGCATACAAATTCATGATTGTTACATCTTTTCTGGGTGAATTTTTCCATTAATTACTGTACCTCTGTATCTTGATGCTTTTTGCCTTACATTCTTTTTTTGTCTGACATTAATGTTGCTACACCATATTTTCTTTGATTAGTAGCAAGTTACACTCTATAACACCCCTTTATTTTTACGCTTTATATGTGATAGTTTTGTTTTAGGTGTGTTTTCTGTAAACTAAATACAGCTGGATTTTTTAAAAAGCAAATCTAATAATCCATGTATTTTAATAGATTTCTTTAATCCATTTTTATTCTTTGATTATTGATACATGTGGACTTATTTGTACCATCTTATTTTTTTTGAAGTTTTAAATTTTATTTATTTAAGTTCTGCTTTTTCTTCTCAAATGGCATCATTCCATACATTCTGCTCTGCACCTGGCTTTTTAAAATTGTGGTAAAATGTGCATAACATCAAACTTACTGTTTTAATCCTTTTTAGGTATATAATTTGGTGGCATTAAATATATTCACAATGTGATGCACCCACTACCACTATCCATTTCCAGAACTTTTTCATTATCCCAAACAGAAATTCTGCACCCATTAAATAACTCTCTTTCACCGCTTCTCCTCAACCTCTGGTAACCCCTATTCTACTTTCTGTCTCTGAATTTGCCTATTCTGGGTACCTGATGTAAGTGGAATCATACAATATTTGTTCTTTTGCATCTGGCTTATTTCACTTAGCATGTTCTTAAAATGTCACGCATGTTGTAGCATGTATCAGAACTTCATTCATTTTTCAGGCTGAATATAATATTCCATTGTATGTACATACCACATTTTGTTTACCCATTCATCCATCAATGAATACTTGGGTTGCTTCCACATTTTAACTATTGTGAATAGTGGTTCAGCGAACATTGGCGTACAAGTACCTGTTTGAGTCACTGATTTTACTTCTTGTGATATATACCTAGAAATGGAATTGATGGATCATACGGTAATTTTTTAAGGAAACTCCATAGTCTTCTACAGTGGTTGTACCATTTTACACTCCACCAGGAAGGCACAATACCACCTTATTTTGTGTTTTCTGACTACTGATTTTTCTTTGTTTCTTTTTGCCAATAAATGTTCTGGAAAATAAGCACTAATGGCGACGTGGAGGAAGTTGAAAGTGAGATTAGTTAGGAGGCTATCATAAGCGCATAGACGAGATGATGAAGACCTGAACGAAGGCAAGAATTGTAACCTTGAAGGAAAAAACACAGATTTAAGAGACATTTCAAACATGCATTGTAGCATTGTTCACTCATTTATCCATTCATTCCACAAATATTTGTGAATGCACGTATCTCAGGAACAGGGAAGATGGTGATGAGCAAGACAGTTATGGACCCTGCCCTCCCAGCACGCGCAGTCTCATGGGGAGACACGCGTGAATAAAATACGTAAATAAAGGTTAGGCGCAAATGTGGAAAATGTGGCCGAAGAGCAGTCATAGGCTGAGGGAGTGGGGGGTGTTGCCCAGCATGGAGGCAGGGAAAGCTTCCCTGAGGAGGTGTGTCTGGATGAGGAGGAGTTAGTCTGCTGGAGGTGAATGGAAAGTGGAAGGCTAAGAGAGTCCTAGGCAGAGGAAGCAGCACGTGCAAAGGCCCTGTGTGGCAAGAGAGGGAGAATAGAGGGTTCTAGGAACAGAAAGGAGAACAGTACTGCTAGTGTGGTATCGTTTATATTTCTAAGATACATAAAACAATTTAAATGTTCAGTATAAGGGGAATTATTAAATAAATTAAGATGTTGCTATAGAATGGGGTACATGTAGCCATTATAATGGTTTAAATCTATTTACATAGGAAACATTCATAATATATTGACAAGTAATAAAAGCACATTGAAACAGGATGTAGAAAATGGTCTTATTTTTGTTCATGGATAATATGTGACCAAACAATATATACATATTTCAGAATACAGAAAAATACGTTAAATAAAAATATGTTACAGAAAAATCTGAACTATATTCACCAAATGATCTCTAGGGAGTGAGATTCTGAGTGATTGTAATTTGTTTCTTTTTGCTTATTTGTATTTTAAAAAATTTCTACAATATATGTAATTTACTTGTGTCAAAATAAAATTAATAAAGACATTTCTGAGCCAGAATTAGTAGACCTGGTAACCCATTGGCTGTGGGGAAGAGAGCAAGGTAGTTGTGAGCACTGATGCAGGGGTTATGTTCCTGGGTGGCTGGTGATACAATGAACAGAGGGAAGGCACAGGAGGAAAGAGCAGCTCGAGTAGGGTGAGGGACACAGGAGACGATCGTGAGTGAAAGCGTGGCACATTGAGCTGGAGGTGGAGATTTCTGATGGGAAGCTGAGAATGTGGTTCTGGAAGGGTATAGTGTCCAAAGCTGCTGAGAGCTCAGGCTTGGTGAAGAGATCCTCGAGTTTTCCAATAAGGAGATGGTTGATTGCCTTTGAGAGTCTATGGAGGGGAGAAGAAAATCCGAAAGCAATAGGTGAAGGAATGAATGGGAGATGAGGAATGATAAGGCTAAAGGTGAATGACCCACCCTTTCATGATGTTTGGGAGGAAGAAAATGAGGATTTTAGGGTCTGGAGCTGGGAGAGAGACCAGGTTTGGTGAAAATGGGTTTAAAAATCTTCAACATAAAGTTAAAGGGGTGAGAGTTAATAAAATACTCAGCAAAAGTGTGTAAAGCAAAGAAAGAAATGTGCTTAGCCCGGACCTTGGTGAGTAAACATAGTTTCACCGGGTATAAAATTCTAGATTGAGTTTTCCTCTCAGTGCTTTGAAGATATTCTGCTGTTTTTCATTATTTCTAACAAGAAATCAGCTGTCAATCTATCTTTTCTCTCTGGTGCTTTTAAGATTTTCTTTTTGTCTTTGGTTTTTATTTATCTTTCTTAGGGTTCATTAGGTTTCTTAAATCTGAGCATCTACAACTTTCATCAGTTCTGGAAAACTCGTGGACACCCTTACTTCAAAGATGCCTCTCCCCCATTTTCTCTCCTCTCCCTTTCGGTAACGCTCACCAGACATGCATTAGCCCCTCTAACCGCTGACCGTTCCACTTACCCTCTCTTGTGTATTTTAAATCTCTTTGCCTGCTTGTGCTGCATCTGGAGTAATTTCTTTATCTTTTAGTTTATTCTCTCTCACTCTTTCAGTTTAGTTGTTATTTTTATCCAACTTACATACACACATATTTATTTTCTATTTATTTTTTTTTTAGAGACGGGGTCTCCTCTGTCACCCAGGTTGGAGTACAGTGGCACAATCATAGCTCACTGTAACCTTGAACTCCTGGACTCAAGTGATCCCCTCAAGTAGCTAGGACTACAGGCACACGCCACATGCCTGGCTAATTTTAAATTTTTTGTAGAGACGAGGTCTCACTGTGTTGCCCAGGCTGGTCTCAAACTCCTGGCCTCAAGCAATCCTCCTGCTTCAGCCTCCCAAAGTGCTGGGATTACAGGTGTGAGACACCATGCCCAGCCACACATACAGTTTAAAGAGACAATTATGCAAGGCTTGTGACAAAAAATAGCAGTTCTTTGACAATTGTTCCTTGTTTTTCTGCTCCCTAGAAACTTTCAACTCTTTTAACTGAATCTTTTAATATTTGCCTCCATAAATCTAAATAATAGAACTGAATGGCTACTTCTTGGCCTTTCAGTTTTGGCATGGTCTATTGTTTTTTACAGTGGAAGATGCGGATTTAGCTCTGTTTCCTCTCCCCGCTCACACATAAACCCCTCCCAACACGCCCGTTTCCCGTACCCAGACTTCGGCTGTACTCGGTTAGATTAGCACTGAGTATTTATATTTTATGACTTTGAACACTCTAGTCCCTGCCGAGCCTGCATTAATTGTTCTTTCTTGCACTTCTTTACCTTCGCCTTCAAGTCAGTATAATATTTAGTGCTTAGTTTTCTATGTATGTAACACCGTTTAACCCTGAACTCTCCTCTGGTTGTGTCGCTGTCTTCTCAGCGTGCTCAAACACGGTAGGCACTGTCGGTGTTGTCTTGAGCAAGGCTGGCCGAACCATCCAGCCTGTCCCGCTCTGAAAGGGTCGGTTCCGGGGCCTGCTGCGCAGTTCCTCTCTCGGACTGTCCCTCTGCGTCATGCTGCCGGGTTCACGCACACCTTTCTCATGTTCGATTGCCTGGCTTCTGGCTCCCGCATCTTCCTGATGGGATTCACGGCCTCATTTTGGTGGAGGACATTCTCCAGTAGCTTCCTGGGAAAGAGTGATTTCTTCAGATCTTACATGTCTAAAAATGTCTTAGTCTATCCTCACACTCAGATGATAATCCAGATTGGGAGCAGAACTTCAGGTTGGAAGTGATTTTCCTGAAGCCTGTTGAAGGCTTCGCTGCATTTCTTCTAGCTTCCAGTGTTGCTACTGAAATTTTAATATCATTCTTTTTCTTGATCCTTTGCATGAAACCTGTTTTTATCCTTTCTAGAACCTTATAGGATCATCTCTCTGTTCCTAGTGCTCCAAAATTTAATAACACTACGCCTTGATGTGCGTCTCTTTCACCTGTTGTGCTAAGCACCTGGCAGGCCCTTTTACCTGGAAACCCATGTCCTCTAGTTCTGGGAAATGTTCTCGAATTATCTTATCCCTTTCGTTCTTAAAATGTTGTATTTCTGGAACTCTTTTTTCACAAACGTTGGGCCTTCTGGTCTGACCCTCTACTTTTTTCTTTCTTCTATTGCTTATTGCTTTTCTTGTTTCTTTGATTCTAATTTTCATACCTTCTCTTAAGTCTTTCATCTCTGGGATTACTTTTTTATTTCTAAAATATCTTTTTTCATACTCCGAGTGATTTTTCTTAGCATCGTTTCTCGTTCCATGGATTCAGTAACCTTCCTTGATCTCTCTAAGGCTGTCGACGCCATCTTCCTCCCAGTTTCCTTTTCCATGCATGCTTTCTGTTTCTTTGAGCCTCTGTCTGTCATACTGGAAGATTTCTTAACATGTCTGCTGATCTTTGGCTGTCACTCCGCTCATATTTAGGAACAGGGCGAGCTGACTGGGAGACTTTCGATGCACTGGCAGGGCTTGCTCACTGCGGCTTCACCACAGGGTGATGTCACTAAGCCATTTTATAGGGAGAGTCCATGTCAGACTCTGTAGACATTTTCTCTTGGGCTGGTCAGAGTGCTCCAAGAAGCCTTTTCCAATCTCCTGCTAGAATTCTAACAGCTGAATAAGAAAAGAAACATGGGGCTCTCAACATTCACTCTTCCTTCTTTTGTTCATTGTAATACTCTAGGCCTTAGTTGTTTTACCCCAGAGACTAATTTCCGGTCTTTTGCCATGGTGGTGAGGGGCAGTCACCAGGAGTCTGAGAGCTCGTACCTGAATAGCATTTCTCTTCTTATCTCACTCACCTTCACTCCACTTCAGAGGAACCTGGTGCCACCAGTTCCAGAGGCTTCAGAAGTTGCTTCACAGCAATTTCCTGCTAACTCAAGGCTCAGCACTTTTGAGTCTGCGAGTCAGTTAGCTCTCACCCTGTGCGGTCCAGCCTCCAAAGCTTCTGTCATTGTACCCTGTCCCTCCTCTCCATTCTAGGGGCTAGGAAGGCTCGGGAGAGACCTTCGTATTTCTCCTTTACTCCCAGAGAGAGCTGTATCTCTGCTCTCTCCTCTTCTGGAGTGGATTTGTTTGTAATTCGCTCCCTAGGGAGGTCACCTTTCAGGGAACTATACTGTATATGGCGGTATTTGGTCTAACTCACTTTTTTTTTGCTTTAGATACTTCTGTAGGGAAGGGGACACCACACTTCTACTTAACCAAGAGAAACATTTTTACAGCCCAGAGGTTTTGTTTTGTTTTTTTTAAACCTGTTATGTCACTAATTCATAGGGAACAGGTTCCAGCAGCCCATTGGTTCTCACAAAGTGAACTCCTCTGGGTGGAGCAGGCTGGTGCTCCCAGTGAACCCAGGTACCTTTCTCTTTGGCTTCCTTCTTTTTGATCATTTCCTTCATGCCTTTCAGGAAGCTGTCTTGGCTCTCAGAGTGCATAACGTGCTTAATAGTCACATTAGTTCTCTAGGCAAGAATCTTGCCCTTAACTAGTTTCTTCACAACAGTGCCAATAGCAGGCTGGGTAACACTGTAGCCTCTCTCAGGTTTGCCACGGTAACACCTGTGCGGCATGCTTTTTTGAACAGTGCCATTCCCTTGATGTCTGCAATGTCACCTTTCTTGCGGATTTGCATGTAGGTCGCCAAAGGAATAGCTTTCCTCTTTCCCTGTGTTCATCATTTTGGTGACTTCCTGGGAGATGGCAGTTCCGCTGCCTCTCACCTTTTGTGGCCCAGACTTTATCCCTTGTCTCCTGTATGAGCAGCACATTGGAACTCAAGCTCTGGGTCACTAGGGACGGGCAGCTGCCCCAGGACAACACTTCGCAGCTACAGAACTTACCTCTCTGGATCCACACTTTCTTGTCCTTTTGGCCTCTGATGATCTTTACTGTCCTTTTGGCTTGACATGCATGAAAAATACTTTTTTAAAATAGGAAAATAATAAGTATGAAAAGAATTGTGCTTGGGATTCTATCACAGGGGGTTTCTACAGGTGTCTGCGTCTGGTCTCCTGTATTGCCGGAGACCCTCGCGGCCTCAGGCAGCAGCACTCCGCAGGAAGCACGTCCACGTTCACGATCTCAGGGTTTCCCTCTGCAACACGTCGAGACTGGAAGGTCAAGCAGCAGGGTTTCCACCTTTCAGTTTGAGAAGCCGACTGATGAATAACCCACGTCAGATGCCATGGGGAGTCGGCGGCAGAGCTGATGTGCAAAACGGGTGGGAAGCTCTTTTCAATGAGTCATGCTCTCAGAAGAGAGCAATATGGGTCTTCTCTGGTCACAAACTGCCACTGTGGAGTGGCTGACGAGCTTCCCACAGCCTTCGTGGGGGTGCAGGTGGTAGTGAGGATGTTAGGAGTCCTGGCCTTGACACTGGATTTTCACATGAGTTAAGGCAAGCGTCATCCCTGCCCAGACTCAGATGTGACGCGTGGGCCTACAGCTGCCTCTGAGGGGCAGCACAAGAGCAGGTGTCCCCTAAGAGCACGGGAGGCATTTCATGGCCACGAACACTGGCAGTTCTCCCAGGGAAACCCAGCGGAGCGGGGTGCCCAGCCCTGCCATTCTGCCTTTATGGCCCCAGGAATTGCGGGGCTCAGTGTGAGCTCCGAGCACTGCTCCTCACAAGCGGTCCTGCAGACTCCAAATTCACAAGTAACAAAGATGGGTGGCAGCAATCGTCTCATACGTTTATTTCTTCTGCTGTTCACTCCCTTTCCCCACGCGTGGAATGAAAGTAAGGTCAAGCCTCGACCTCCAGGTCCCCTTAGTTTTCACTCATAGTCAAGGTCTGGTCAAGACGCGAAGCCCCCTTCAGCCGTGGTGGGTGGATTGGGATAGCTGGTGGGGAAATGGCTCTTCACTGCTGGCTGCTTCTACCCACCCACTGATTGTGCTCCTGGGAAATGGCAGAGGCAGCCGGGGGCCAGGGACGATCGATGGCCTGGACATTTTCCAGGAAATTGTTCTGCTTTGCAAACTCCTGTATTATGAAACCGACAGTTTTAACTAGTTTTTTCTTTCTTTTGGGATGTTCTGTTTTTGTGACGTGACTGTTTATCCAGTCACTGGAGAACATCATCCCAGTGGATCTAGTTTTCCTATAAAAAAGAGTCGGAATAATTTAAACAAAAGGTTTCTGAGTGCCCCAGGTTGGCTGGCTCTTTTCCTGCACGCGTGCTCTTGTTCTCACATAGCGATGATGCTGGCTGCGCCCTGGACTCACTCTGTTGTTTTCTTCGCAGGTACTGTGATTGCTTTGCCAGTGGGGACATTTGCAACAACTGCAATTGTAATAATTGTTGCAATAATTTGCGTCATGAAATAGAACGTTTTAAAGCCCTTAAGGTAATAAATTTCCATTAAATACATGCATTTTAAAAAGCATTTAAAAGTGCTTGAAATGTTCATAAAATGGCCTCCAGAGATTCCTAATTTCAGTGTTGGAAAAACCCAGAGTTTTGACACATATACATTGGTTATGACTATTCCTGCAGGTTGGGGTATTGGCCTGTGACGGGGTTGTTATGAGAGTAGTAGGCAGAGAAAGGTCTTTGTTCCCCACAAGTGTGGGAAGACTTCAGAGATGCAGCAGGGTCTAGGAACGTTCTGATTCAAGAACCCACAAATGTCCACTTTGTCTTGATTTGGGGATGTCAATGGAAAAGAACCCAAACCATAAAATAATTTAAAGAGGTTTGTTCTGAGCTGAATATGTGTGACCATGGCCCAGAGAAGCTTTGAGCAAGTCATCCCACTGTGGTTGGGTTACAGTCTGGTTTTATACATTTTAGAGAGACAGGAATTACACATAAAGTCATAAATCAATACATGGAAGTCATATATTGGTTTGGCCTGAAAAGACAGGACATCTCGAAGCAGAGGATTATAGGTTATAGGTGGGTTTTAAGATTCTTTGATTTGTAATTGGTTAAAGAAATGAAGCTTTGTCTACAGGCTTGGAAGGAAGGAAGTTAAGGAAGTCTGTTAATCAGAGACAAGCCACTGCACATATACCCGGACTCAAGTGATCTGTTAAGTAAATTGATGACCCGCAGGTGGGGTTTGACCTTTGTCTTACATGGCCTTAGGCTTATTAATGATTTTATATCTTATTGTTACAAAGAATAACTTTAAAAGGGACAGGGCATAACAACTCAAATGTCTCCTCCCTTCTCCTCACTGCTGGCAACCCAGCATGAAGGGGTTTTTTCGGGGGGTCCTCTTGGCCAAGAGAGGGGGGTCCATTCAGTCAGCTGGGGGGCTCCAGGTTTTATTTTAGTTCACAGTGGTTAGAAATTTGGGGTCATACTATATAGCAGATAAGTTCGAGCTGGAACAGTGTAGCCTGAAAAGGTACAGAAAGTCCACTGTAAGAAGAGGATGGGGTGAAAGCACTCAGATGTTACATCTTTAAAATTTTTATACTCCTTGGCTTCCAGATGAGAGGAAGAATCTCGGCTTTCCCAAAGGGGAAAAAGGTTGCTACAGCCACTCTGCTGAAGGCTATATGCAGGAGCTTGCAGCTTTTATCCCTTTCTGTAGGCACAAAAGATAATCAGGGAGAAAGGAGGGACAGTTAGGCTTGGGGCTGTCAACCTGCTCCAGGGAGACACTCCCTGGTGCCCTCTAATTTACAAAGGAAAATTGAGGGCTGATAATTGTAGAGTTGAGACTATCCTGTACAAATAGAACAAAATTATATTGTCTGTTTTATTATTTATTTGTTTTGAGACAGGGTCTCGCTCTGTCTCGTGGGTACAGTGCAGTGGTGTCATCAGAGCTCACTGCAGCCTCCAACTCCTGGGCTCAAGCGATCCTCCTGCCTCAGCTCCCCAAGGAGCTGGGACTACAGGTGCGCACCACCACGCCCAGCTAATTTTTCTATTTTTTGTAGAGACAGGGTCTTGCTGTTGCTCAAGTTGATCTGGATCTCCTGGCCTCAAGCCTTGTCCTCCCAAAGTGCTAGGATTATAGGCGTGAGCCACTGCGCCCAACCTATTTTTTTCTAAAATAATTTAATTCCCCTTTTGAATTATGTTTAAATTAGTTGAAAATATCTTATCAATTTTGATATAGCCGGATCCGTAGGACAAAAGAAAATTACGATGCATGTAAACTTCAAATAGTCACATTTTATTTAGGAGTAAAGGACATAATCTATAATTAAAAGTGTAAAATCAATTAAAAAGTGTTGGAATTCTCATGCATTGCTGATAGGAATATAAATTGGTGCAACCACTTTGGGACTTGTACAAGAATATTCATAGCCGCTTCATTCATAACAGCCAAAAACTGAAACAGCTCAAATGTCCATCAATGGTAGAATGGATAAATCCATGGAAGTATATCATATAATGGAATATAACACATTAATGTAAAAGAAAGAGCTACAGCTAAGTGCACCAGTGTGGATGAATGTCACAGACATCATGCTGAAGAAAGAAGCCAGACGCGAGAATATAGGCTGTCTGATTCCGCCCACATCAAGTTCCAGAACAGGCAAATCTAAAGCTCTCAGAGTCAGAATAATGGTTCCCATTGGGGGTGGACTGATAAGGAGGAGTCACAGCCGAGCCTGTGGGGCTGGACTGTCCTCTAACCTGACCCGAGTGGTCATCATGCTACAGCTGCAGATGTGTACACTCACTGCCTGTCATACTTCAGTAGTAAGTAAAGGCACATAAAGGTCTGCCCCCTCCAGACCAGTGCTGTCAGTGGGACGTTTTGCACTGATGGCAGTGTGTTATTGGCTGCGGTGTTGGACAGCACAGATCCCAACCGTTAACCTCAGGAAGGGGAAAGGAGGACAAGAACTTGCGCTGTGACTTCTGTTTTACAAAAAGCATTGAATCATTTTGTATTTAAAGATATGTATGCATTTGTATGTATACATATTAATAGTAGATAAACAGATTAAAAAGTAAAAACAAACAAAACAAGATAAAAAGTTTTGTGTGTTGGCCAGGCCCAGTGGCTCATGCCTATAATTCCAACACTTTGGGAGGCCAAGGCAGGAGGATCGCTTGAGTCCAGGAGTTTGAGACCAGCCTGGGCAACATAGAAAGACCCATCTCTATAAAAAATTTAAAACTTATCCGGGCGTGGTGGCGTGTGTCTGTAGTCCCAGCTACTTGGGAGGCTGAGGTGGGAGGATCACTTAAAACCAGGAGTTTGAGGCTGCCTTGAGCTATGATTGTGCCACTGCACTTCAGCGTCAGCGACAGAGCAACACAAAGTCTCTAAAAAAAAAAAAAAGTTCTGCGTATTGTATGAGAAAGGCACTGCCCAGTGGTTGGTTGAGTCCCTGGGCTCTGGAAGTCAGCATGGGGACGTCGAATCTGGATCCTACCACTTACCGTCTATTATTTAACCTCTCGGTGCCTCGGTTTCTTCATCTGTAAGACAGCAATAGGAGTATAGTTTTGTTTGTATGTGTGTTTGTTTGTTTTTGAGACAGAGGCTCGCTCTGTTGCCCAGGCTAGAGCGCAGTGGCGTCAGCCTAGCTCACAGCAACCTCCAACTCCTGAGCTCAAGCGATTCTCTTGCCTCAGCTGGGAGTAGCTGGGACTACAGGCACACACCACCGTGCCTGGCTAATTTTTCTATTTTTTGTAGAGATGGGATTCTCGCTCTTGCTCAGGCTGGAACAGTAGTAGTTTTTACTTCCCAAGGTTGCCAAGAGGATTAAATGAGAGGATATGTACATATAAGTCATATAGAAAGATGCCTGGGGTATGGAATGTTTGATCGTGTTCAGGCAGTGCGAGCTGTTAGTACAGTACCATGATCTCCACTCTCTTAGGAAACGGGGTAAGAAAGGCTGGAAGGTGTACGTCCACACGGAGACAGTGATTTCCTCTGCATCTTACCATCCATTAACTTCCTGCAGTAAATATACATAACTTTGAAACTCAGAAAACAAGCAAAGCCTGAAGAAACCATGGCTACAGTATACTTTATGTGTGGAAATGAACTGAAATAAAACAAGAAGGGATAATACCCTCTTAATTATGTAAGGAGACTCACTGTGGCTGC
>RJWJ010033477.1:0-17879 GCA_004363605.1 Indri indri | reverse complement strand
CTTAAATGTGCTCCGGACATTCACATTAGCCTACGGTTGGGCAAAATCATCTAACACAAAGCCTATTTTATAATAAAGTGTTGAATAGCTCATGTAACTTATCAAATACTGTACTGAAAGTTAAAAGAAGAATGGTTGCATAGGTACTTGAAGTGTGATTTCTAACGAATGTGTATTGCTTTCATGCCATTGTAAAGTCGGAAAACCATGAGTTGAACCATCATAAGTCAATGACCATCTGTAAATGCCTTTCACTTAAAAGTAAAATTTGTTTTTAACCCATAGCATCTATGATGAAAAATTATTAAACTTTTAATCTTTCTAGAAGATCTATGTCTCTTCTGAAAACAAGCTTCAAACAAATTCCAAGAACCTCTACATATATTTCAAGGAACATTTTAAATGCTTTTTGCAACAAAATTCATTCTTAAATTACTAGCTATATACCTACTCTAGGATATTAACTCAAGATTTTGTATATGCAGACACACAAACACAATTAATAAAATCAGGGATTAGAAAAATGATATATGCCCAGAGAATATTTCTAAGTGGTGACAATGAGCTGAACTCAAATAGAGATTGTTGACCTTTCAGAATTGGTGCTGCCCTTTTTAGAACATGGAAGATGGAAAAAGTTCTAAAAATGCTTTCCAACTTGAGTCACAAACATTCCAGCAAGAATAGATTTGACTGAATAATCTACACCTTTAAAATGTAAATGCAGCCTTTCTGAAAGAAACACACATTTTAGTTAAATCAATCTCTCAGATTGCCTTCTAAGATAAGGGTATGTTTAATGCTGAAGTGAAGACAGCATAGAGACATTAAGAAATCTGCCCAAGGGACCACAGCTGAGAAGGGACCCTCACTTCACTTTTCCTAAACATTCGGTGTCCTGAGTGGAAAGTTGTTATATTTAGTCCTACCTCAGAAGATAACTTTGAGCACTAAATGTGATAATATCTGAAACAGATAGGACCCTTTCTATGGAGTAGGACCCTTTCTATGGTGTACTAGTGGCTCAGTACTTGTCAGTGTCTCTGATATCCCACTGTTAACCCATTCTCTTTTGCTGTAAATTCTAAGTTATAGACTCTTAAATGTTCCAGTCAAAACTGGACATGTCTAAAGATGCACTTGAAAATAACCTTTGGGTTCTGAAGAGCAGAGAGAGAGGTTTCTATAGGTAATCAGGTGGGTAGAAATGCTTTCTGTGCTCTGAAGTCCAAGAGTAGGCTGCCCACCACCAACACCACTGGAGTGAAGCTGTTGAGCCTACTCCTGCCACCTGGGCCACCACCATGAGAGATCACTTGACTCCTTAGGGGAGGTTGCTGTCAGAAGTGTGCCTATTTACACTGGGTGGTGAGCATCCTCATGGAAGGTGAATGGCCCAGTATAGCTCTCTTTTCCATGCTGGCCTTCATGCTTTTACAATGGTGGGAGAGCCTTTAATTTCATAGAGACCTTTGACTTGATGTAATGTTAAAATAATTAATTTTTCCACTCCAATATTTCCATTGGTGTTTTACTTGAAATTTTATCATACAAAAAACATCAGTTCCAATAATTTACATAACTTATTCTATGTCCAAAACAATCAATATTGAGTTATTTCCATAGAAGTAATACCTGGAGGTTTTTTTTTTTTTTTTTTTAATAATCCAGTGGGAGACTTTCTTTACTCTTTAAGACATTGAATAGTCTGCATCTTAGTCAATCCATATAGAAACTGATTGAATTCAAACATGTTTTGTGTATCTGGAAGATTTCAGGACATCTGTAGGTTGCTTTTATCATTATTATTATTACTCATAGTAATTCTAATAATAACACTAAATTACCGGACTTTGATGTAAAAGCTTTTTCAGAAGCTCAATAAAGTGTATAGTTAATAATTGCTACTGGATTGAAACATTTGTGAATTAGAATTTGTATAACTGAAGTAGGATAAAAGGAAATTTGGTATTATTTGTTCGTTTGCATATTGTAGCGGAAACAGTTGCCACCTCAACCTTATCCCCTTGTCCTACCCTGGAAGTCATCCAGGATAGTCCCATTCAGAGGTACGGCTGCCCATGGCGCTTCCCGAGGGTGTTCCCTGGGCCCAAGGAAATGCCGACCAAGGAGGGCACAGCAAAGGAGCAACCCTCACCTAAAAGGAGATAGAAATTGTCCCCTTCAGAGGCAGGCTCCACATGATCTCCAAGAAGGTCCCCATGAGATTGTGCTTCATGTACCCCGACACCCTTTGTTAGCTTTCCTCTGTTCCTTGTCCCCCATTCGCACTTCACATGGCTTCCTGGGATCATTTCCCAGGCAAACTCTTTGCACCTGCATGCTTGTCTCAGGGTCTGGCATGCCTTAACCAAGACACTTATTTGTTTATTCTTTTAATTGAGATTTGTTGAATCCTCACTCTGTGCCAGAAATTATTCATTTATGATGTCTGAATCTTCAGAAATAATAGCTTTTATTACTATACCCATTTTACACATGATAAATTAAAGTTTAGAGAGATTTAAATAATTTATGTAATAAATCACGGTGGGTGGCAAAACATAGAATCAATTTCTATTCTTCTTTTCCTTCTATTGTTCAATTGGTACCTTTTATGTTTATTCTGTGACTTCCGATTGATAAAACACACATGAGACTACTGCTGTTATATAGTTACATCCTCTAAAATTCAAATTTCTGAATATGTTTTGATCTAAAGGATACAGAGGTGTGCCTTTGGCTGTAGCAAATGCAGGGGAGGCTTCTCTTCACCTTGCAATCTCCCATTGGCCTGGCTGTGAGCTCCTCTGCTCCCTGCTCTGGGCTTCAGTTTCCTCAAATGGAAAATGAAATGCCTTAGGCTAAGTGATCTTTAGAATTCATTGAAAAGCTAACTTTATACAAACCTGAGTTATTTGTAATTTGTTCCCTCTGGCCAATTCTGCAGCTCTAGTCCTTTGTTTTATGCTGAATTCTGTCTATAACCATTTCTAAAGCAAATTTTTTCTATAAAGTGCCAAATAGAAAATATTTTAGGTATTGTGGGCTGTAAGGTGTCTGCTGCGATTACTCAATTCTGCCATTGTAACATGAAAGCTGCGAAAGATAATAAGTAAATAAATGAGCGTGACTGTGTGCCTGCGAAATTATTTACATAAACAGGCAGTAAAGCCACTGGACATTTTCAGTGTCGCACATAGAGAACAATCTCTAGGGCCCTGGTGTCAAGACATGGCAGAGAGATGGAAGGAAAATTTCAAGCATCAATTATATTTTCTGTCTCACTGGCCTCCTGGAAACTTTGGAGAGCTTTTGTACATAGCTCCTCAAAGAAACAAAGTAAAAGAAAGCTTTTCTGTTTCTTTCTTATGTGAGCCCATCTGAGTGGCTTCTATTTGACATGGAATGTTTCGTGTTATGTTTATGCTGGGCTTAGAGGCTGAGAAGACTCAATACTCAATGGCAGTGGTGTCTGGAGAGCTGGAGAATATATAAATATTGCATTTGGAATGTGCTTTCCTTTTGAACAATCAACCTTCCTGCACAGATTTGCTTGCTAAGGGTCTGTTATTGGCATTTTCATTATAACCCCTCAAACACCAAGCCTTTTCAAAGGACTTGTGTCAGAACAGACATTTTCTTGAGGTAGAATCTGGCATGCTTGAAGTTATTCAAGGAATGCATTTCTCTGTATAAACTTCTCATGGAAAACAGCCTGAGCTTGTTTCAGGGAGCTCCAAAGATCCTAAAGAAGAAATTGCTGCCTCCTGCTTGAACTTTTAGTAGGTTTTCAGAGCTGACAATGAATAAACATAGTCTAACATTATTTCTGATCCCATCTGAATTGAAAATGTCCCCTGGCCCTATGATTTGTAATCAATGAGAGTTTGGAAAACCTATACGTCTATCTTGGAGTTGGGAAAAGATGGAATAGGCTAACTTGTGAAGCAATGAGCTCCTTGTCATGTGATGGGATTCAGCAGAAACTGAACAACAACCCACTGATGATGATGCTGATTAGAGAATTTGCATTAGGTGAGGTTAAAGGAAAAACGCCCAGCAGGAGCAAACTGTAGGGACTCTACACTTTCCCTTCTCTCCTCTCTCTTCTTTGAACTAGAGAAGCTCTATTTTACCTGTTTTACATATTGGACATTTAGGAAGCTTTCCTTTGAAGAAAGTTTTCTAATAATAATAATAAGCAAAATAAATTTCAACCATTGGACAACTGAGATTTTGATTTCTTCTAACTCTTAAGATTGTAAGTTTTCTATAAGTAGGCTTTGATACATTCCACGTGAGAACGCCTCCCTTTCCATCTCCCTTTCAGCATCTCCCTGATCGCCATGCAACAAGACAAAACTTCTTTATTCTAGGCAAGTTTTACAGCAACATTCAATAAAAGAGTAGAAAATTTCCCATATGTTTTCCATTCACAAGGACTAGTGATCAGGTTTAGAGTTCTGACCACCACGAATAAGTAAATTCTTCAAAAGTCAAGCACAGCTGTGTCTATTGAGAACTCAGCCCTTTAGGGACAAAAGGAAACCTTTAGTAAATATCCGTTGGTCTAGCATCTTGGCCCTAAGGGCATACATACTCTTTGTGTCATTTCCTCACCTGCTTTTTAGATTTTTCTCTGACTTTATTGTTGATTCTCTTAAAGAGGGATAGAGTCAGAGGGGAGAGTGGAAAGCATAAAAGTATTAGCATAGAATACAGAAAAGCCCAAGTACATTAGCATCAAATATATATCAGGTATGGTAGGTACCTAGTGAAAATTTACTGAATGAATGAATGATTGAGGTCATTATTATGGCATTCTGTACTGAATTCTTCTATAAAAAGAAGAAACAAACATGGTGTTTAAAACAAACATCATCTGATTAACTATTGGGCCACTATGGATTTGTCTAGTAATGTTGGAAAATTCTCTCTTGTGACAAATTTTAAAGCAATATGCAGGCATTTTACTTATATGGAAACCACTCACAGTGGAAAATAAAGGTTTGAATTTATTGTGCAGGTTCTGAAGGAAACTATATATGGTCTCTCTGGCAAAACTTGTCAATTCATGTTAAAAAGAAATTTGCTTTGTACTACAAGTGTTATATACACATAATTACATGATAAACAAATATAATTACATTTGATTTTCCAAGTAATTAATATTTTAAATATTTGCTAAAAGGGCTGTCACAAAAAATAAATAAATAAATACATTGAGAACTCTGTTTTAGTGTAAAACCTAACCAGTTGGCAGGGAGGAAAGGAGAGAAATGTTTTACATCTCATCATTAGGATTCCACTCACACATACAAAAGAGTTCCTTTCCCCTAAACCCTAGCATTCTGGCATGGAACAGAACCACAGTGAATTACATAGAACCCTGAAGCTTTATGAGAGAATCACTTGTATTTGTTTAGATCAGTATTCAAAACAAATCAGTCTGGAGGCTTTAGCAGTATGGAAGGACACTGTTTGCCTCTTTAATAACACAAGCTGTGTTGAAAATGTTCTCTCTGGGCTCCATATGCTGTTCCTGTTTTGTTTCTCCTTTCGAATGTAGAGTGAATAAGATTAGAACGGTCTTCATGTTCAGCCAGGGTCTCTAATGCCTTAAGATCAGGGCACCCCTGTCTTTTACCTGGTCTTCCTGAGCATGGCAGCCTGCAATGCTTCTTCAAGTGGAGTTCTAGGTGGCTAGGGACAGCCTGAGAAATCTTTAGTCAAAGTGATGGTTTCTCTCTGTCAGTCACTAATGGAGGGGCCCATTAATTTTCAAGGCATAGTGTAAGTTCCATCTGTTATCCTAAGTGTTTGTGGAGATTACATGCCAGGAAAAAGAGTTACTGAATGAATTAAAAGTAAATGTCACTTCCTGAAACTCAGCCCAGTAAACACGGCTTGGGGAAATATTTCCTTTAGCCTGAGAGACAGATCTCAGAGTTAGGTAATGTGGTGCTTTCAGAGCTGGTTTATATCTACAGAAACTCACATTGCTGGACAGCTGCCCCCTAGGGTATGGATCACTGGACAGTTCTCTCTCACTGTCAATTTGCACAGCCCAAAGGTAGACGCCTACATGAGATCCACAAACAGCACTTTACCGTCCAGCATGATCAATAGGACAACCCAATAAGGGTCCAAAGCAATTTCCTTCTCTTATCCTTGCCTCTCAATTTCATTTGCTTTTAATGGACACAAATCTGGGCTGGCAGTCTCTGAAAGTTCCCAGGATGCAATATTTTTTGTGAGAGTACCAAGCTTCATTTTTTATCTAAATTGCTAGTTGGTTTTTATTCTCATCTTAAATACACTGAAAAACAGTTGCCTCTGAAGAATTTGTCAGAACTGCTAGTTTCTGATGTAGAGTCCTTTCCCTTGCCTGCAATTCACAAAACTAATTGTAATACACATCAAAAATATTTTAGGAGTAGAATATGACATTTTACTGATTATTAAAATATAAAAAAATAGACTGGTTGAAATCACCATTGTGATCTGTAGAAACAACAATAATAAGCAATAACATTCTTTGTCCTGCCATCCTTATTTGGCTCTGGGATTTACAGCAAACCAGGAATGCATAACAATCTTAGATCCTAGTTTCACAAGTTATGACACATGTTCATATTCCTTTGGGTTCAGCAAATTCTTATTGGTGGCAATGTCTAGCCATTGGAAAACCAAAAAGTATGCAATCTCTGACCTTGAGCCTTGATTAACTAGGAGGCCAGTATATATGTCAGAAGTGGATACTGTTTAGGAAAAGAAAGGAAAGGAAATTTATATTTATTGACAATTTATATTATTATAGTGGACACCACTTGTGCTCTGTCTAGAACCCTGTGGGTGTTACCAGTTCTGAGTGTCCTTCGCTGCCTCACTAAGCTTTTACTTTATCTACTGGCCTGCATCTGCGACTCAGCTCAAGTGGGAGATGGCCCCTTCATGGATCGAACTCCTGTGTCCGAGAGGCAGAGAGCAGGAAGTACCTTGGAGTTTATGGCCCCACTAGATCTTGTATCCAGATTGATTAGTTGAGAGAAGAAGATGGCCCAGCTCTCTTGCCTTAGATCATGACAAAATCTGAAGCATAATTTTCACAAGAAAGATCCTCTCTGTAGGATCACTCTGCAGCTGGGACTCTGCCTGAAATCATATCCTTGTTTGACTTCTCTTACTTCCCAGTCCTACTTTCCCCAGTTCCTTTCCTCCTTTCTCCTGGGAGCACTTTCTTAATAAATCACTTGCTCAGGAATCATTGTTACAGAGTCTGCTCAGGACATACTGTGATGTGCATTTTACATTTACTGCATTAGACATGCTATGTCTTTTGTGTAAGTTGTATATTTAATCTGGACAATAATTCTGCTAGAAAATTCAGGATCAGAGAGTTTAATTAACCAGTTTGATATCACAGAAGGATTAGGTGGGAGAAGTATGCGCTTCTTGAACCCAAGTCTTATGCCTTATTTTATTATAGGTTATATTCAACACAGACAAGGGATATGGAATACAGAGATCCTACTTTGGAAATAAGTGCATTTGAAGGTAGATGTCTCCTGCTAACCAGGCCTGATGCAAATGCTAACTTCTTACCAAAAAGATATCATTGAGAAGGAAAAGATAAGCATGGGTTTGTATTCCATGTTTACCAAACAAAATATCAAACATAAAGGGTACTCTCTCTTGGCATTGGAAGCAAACAAGTCTTAAACTGCTATGTGAGTTGTTTCATGTCCATTTTGAAAAATAAAGTACAAGTATGCTCTGTGTGATGATATTTTGGTTAATAACGAACCACATATATGACAGTGGTTCCATAAGATTATAATGGAGATGAAAAATTCCTATAGCCTAGTGATGTTACCTTCCAGTGGGATGAGATGTGGAGATGGAAGACAGGATATTGATGATCCTGACACTGTGTAAGCCTAGGTTAATATGTCTTTTTGTGTCTTAGTTTTTAACAAAAATGTTGAAAAATTAAAAAAAATAAGATGAAGTAGAAAAATATAGAGTAAGAATATAAAGAAAGAAACTATCTTCGTACAGCTGTACAATGTGTGTTTTAAGCTAAGTGCTCTTACAAAAGAGTCAAAAAGTTTAAAAAATTAAACATTTATAAAGTAAAAAGGTTACAGCAAGCTGAGGTTATTTTATTATTGAAGAAAGAAAAAAAATTTAAATAAGTTTAGTGTAGCCAAAGGTATACAAAGTATCCGGTGTTTACAAAGTCTTTGGTAGTCTACAGTAATGTCCCAGGCCTCCACATTCATTCACCATTTGCTCACTGAATCACCAAGAACAACTTCCAGTCCTGCAAGCTCTATTCATGGTAAGTGCACTGTATAGGTGTACCATTTTTTATCTTTTATACCCTATTTTTACTGTACACTTTCTATGTTTAGACATTTTTAGATACACGAATACTTACTATTGTGTTACAATTGCCTATAGTATTTGGTACAGTAACATGCTGTACAAGTTTGCAGTCTAGGAGCAATAGGCTATACCATATAGCTTAGGTATGTAGCAGGTTATACCATCTAGGCTTGTGTAAGTACACTGTATGATGTTCACACAGTAACGGAATTGCCTAAGGATATATTTCTTAGAATACATTCCCCTAGTTAAGTGAGGCATGACTGTACTTGCATTACAAATTGCTAGATTCTCTATAACAAGGACTTTGCTAGAAACAAATCTTTGCAAACAGTAAATCAATAAGATCATCCTTTGCTGCCCACAAAGGAACTTAAGAAGCTTGGCAGAAAATGACAAAGGTCCAGCAAACCTTCGGCGTGGATTTTTTATAGCAAATTAGTTTAAATTAATGGCTTCAAATGGAGAGAATTATAGTTAGAATTTAGCTTGATGTTTCTCATTAATAACTTCCACTGCTTCTACCGTGATTAGTTTTATAAAGTAGCCCTGAAAGCAAACCAAAAAAAGTGCTTTCCTCAACTGCTATAATAAAACGTTCTTCTTAGATTGTCATTAAATTTACCCCAAAGATTCCATTCTCTTTTGCTTTTTTATTACCTTTGGTGCTTGGGTAATTCAGAAATGCCAGAGATGCAGGGCAGTTTATGACTCACACTAGAAGCATTGCCAATGCTCCCACGAGGCCATGACTGGTGGACTGGCCTCTTTCCCCTACTTTCCTGGAGCTTCCAGGTCAGACACAGAAATACCGCCTGCTTCACCTTCAGCTGAAGAAGGACTTCAAATCCCTACACCAGTATCAAGCAACAGCTATGTAGGGAACAAATGTTCTAAAGTCTGAGTTCCATCGAGCAGGTGGAGAAATGAGTTACAAAGAATTAAAGTCTCAGAAAACAGGATAATAATTTCTAAACATCAGTTTCTCATGTGCAGATTCAACTAACACACATTTAAGTGCCAAACATTTTACAAACATCCACTTTGCAAGGAAAGTGCCATTAACCCTGTACTGTATAGAAGAGGAGTCTGAGGTTCGGCGAGATTGATAACTTGCTCACTGCAGTCAGTGAAAGAGTTGAGATTCAAAGCTGGGATCTCTAAGCTAAGCTCAGCGCCTCAGCTTCTTCATGATGTACCCTTGGGCTCAGAAATCCAAAATGGGAAAGGCTGTCACATGTGGAGGCCAGAGCAAATTCTCCTGGTCATCTCCCTCATGTTTTTGAGAGTTCACTGAGAGCAGTTTTACCAACTGTGCAAGACTGAGAGTAAAGCTAGAAGTGGCAGACGTGGGACAGCTATGTCTGCAGAAACAAGCTTTAAGAGAGAGTAGCAGGAAGTGTCTTCAGCCCCAGATAGACCCAATCACTTAAGGGACCTGCAGTCCTCTACAAGGACCTCTTATTTTATTCTATAGTATTCTATTTATTAAATTCATTCTGATAGGGTGCCTACAACGTGCCAAACCCCTGCCCTCAGAGCACTTACATTCTAGTGGGAGAGATAAATAAACCGGATGATTGCAGGTTGTTATAACTGCTATTAATGAAGTAAACAGAGTGATACAATGAAGAGTAACATTTCATTGCTCTTATTTATTTATGTAACCATTTTCACTAACAAGTTATGAGACCCTGGGAGTGGTACTTCTGTTTTTTATTCATCGTTATATGTCTAATGTCCGGCATGATTTTAGATGCTCAGTAAATGCTCATTTAATGAATGAATAGATGAGTAAACATATAAAGCAGCCTATCTATAGAAGTGCTCTGAAGGATTGCTAGAAGAACAGAATCAACTCGTCTAAAAGAAAGTCTATTTTTTTTCCAAAATTCTTTCAGACTTCTGTTCTTTGAAACATTTGGTGTTCCCACAATGAAAGGCAGACCGTTTGCTCTGACACATTTTCTGCTAGTGGCCACTTCCCCTGAACACATTAAGGGAAGCAAGGTCACAAATGGCCGTTTTCCAGAAAGAATTAAAGATAATTAAAAAGGAATATTGATTTGGGGCTTCAGAACTTGGGGGATTGGGGTTTCTTAGCTGGTTTTAGAAGTCAAATTTAGTATCAAAAGATTGGGGCTGATTCTCCTACTGAAGGAAAAATGAGCACATTTTCTAAGCACATCTTGATTTTTAACACCACATTTTCTAAATTGTCTCAAACCTAAAACTGAAGCATTCCTTTCACATTATAGTTCTCCTTCTTTATTGCAATGCTATTTTAGGCAAGATATATATGAAAAAATGAGGATTTTAAAGAAACCTATATGATCTATACTTCAATGCAACCTTGACTAAACCACGAATTTCAAATTACTAAGGACTGATGAATGAAGTCTCAGGTACCTAGAAATACATCAACATGACCACAAGTCTGCAGATAGAAATGACTAGCGAGAGGCTTTAAAATGCCTTGTTCAGAAATGTATGGAGTTTTGTGGTTTTTTTTCCCAAACGGTATTTATTTATCCTCCCATCTATTTTATTATTTTGGTTAACTGTCTTCATCCGCTAAGATAAATGCATTTTTTTGGACATAAAATGAAACTGAGTTTTTAAGAACATAAAAACTACCATATAAGACCATACTGATCAATACCCTACACACTTTTATTTTCTCAGCTTGCATTTTTCAATCTTTAACCCCCAACATCCCTTTAGCGTCCATGCTGCAGTTTCTTAGTTTGGATTTCTGGTAATGTATATGAACATCTGCAGACATTAAATAGTGATGATAGATGTTGTATTGTAAGCTAGTGAGGATTTCAGATAATGTATATGAACGTAGAACATGTTGGCTTTCAGTGAATGATGTACATGTATATGTGTGTGTACAAATATACATATATATGTGTATATTTACACACACATGTAAGAAAGAGAAAAGTTTCATTGGGGCTTCTCTTTTGGTCTGTTCATTTCATGAATGACTGGCCTGTCTATAAGCCATCACTATGTGCACTCTCTCTGCTTTCCTTGCTCAGTGAAGTATTCTATCAGAGGTTCCTTAGGCAGTCTCAAACTTAAAGATTTAACTTTCCATTTCAAAAATGTAATCATGCAAAACAATTTCAAATTAAAGTAATTATATTTGGATTGTGGAGCAAGCAAAATAGAAGAAGAAGGGTCCTCTCAAATAAGCTACCGTTCCGATTTTAAAAACCCCACATTTGGTCAAAACACAAATAAAATTTAAATTTCTGTGCTTTATTTGCCACTGAGCACAATTTAATTGCAACTGAACTCATTCTAGTGAGTGCAAAGAAGCTAAAAATGATCTTTTGGTGATGACAAGAAACTAAGCTTTTTGGTCTGCAAGTCACTAGAAGGAAAACAACTTTGGAGAAAACACTGGAGCATAAGCAAGCAGCATGCTGTAAATACCTGGAAGGCAAATATTATTTATCTAAATGAAACACCTTGTGGATCTGGCAGCCAACATCTTCCAGGATGAAATGAGTGTGATGTTGAGGTTGTGCAAATCAGTAGAACTGGTTTTGATATTAGCCCTGCCACTTGCTGCCGTGATCTTCTCTATAAAATATAGAAAAAATACCTAACCTTCCTGTGGGGCTGGTGTGAGGATTTGATTAGATGACTCATGCATGTGCAAACAGCCAGCATAATGCCTGGACCAAGACATGCTCAGTCCACAGCATTCTGCCATCCCTGCCTCCCCGCTTTGGCCACATCTCTGGACTGCTCTAGGTTCAGATTTCACATCTGAGAGATGAGACAACCTTAAGGGTATTCTGCATTTCCCTATGATTCTAAAAGGAAAGACATCCAGCAGTCCTGCTACTGGGTATGTATCCACAGGAAATGAAATCATTATGTCAAAGATCTCTGCACTCCTATGTTTATTGAAGCACTGTTCACAATAGCCAAGATATGGAATCAACCTAAGTGTCCATCAACCGATGAATGAATAAAGAAAATGTGGTGGCCGGACGCAGTGGCTCACGCCTGTAATCCTAGCTCTCTGGGAGGCCGAGGCAGGTGGATCGCTCAAGGTCAGGAGTTGGACACCAGCCTGAGCAATAGTGAGACCCCGTCTCTACTAAAAATAGAAAGAAATTATCTGGACAACTAAAAAGATATATATAGAAAAGATTAGCCGGGCATGGTGGTGCATGCCTGTAGTCCCAGCTACTCGGGACGCTGAGGCAGGAGGATGGCTTGAGCCCAGGAGTTTGAGGTTGCTGTGAACTAGGCTGACGCCATGGCACTCTAGCCTGGGCAACAGAGTGAGACTCTGTCTCAAAAAAAAAAAAAAAAAAAAATGTGGTATGTATTCACGATGAAATACTATTCAGCCATAAAAAAGAATGAAATCCTGTCATTTATGACAACACAGATGAACCTGGAGAACATTGTGTTAAGTGAAATAAGCCAGGCACAGAAAGACGAACACCACATGATCTCACTCATATGCAGAATCTAAAAAGTTGCTTCCGTCGAAGTAGAGAGTAGAATAGCAGTGACCAGAGGATGGAGAGGGAGATGGTGGGAGATTGGTCAATGGGTATAAAGCTACAGTTAGGTAGGAGGAATAAGTTCTGGTGGCCTACCTCACAGTACAGTGACTAGAATTAACAATAATTTACTGTACATCAAAAATGAGCCAGAAAAGAGATTTTTGAATGATCTCATCACAAAAAAATGATAAATGTTTAAGGTGATGGATACACTGATTACCCTGATTTTATCATATACAACTTGTGCATGCATTAAAACATCACTTTGTACCCCATAAATATGTACAATTATTATGTGTCAGTTACAAATTTCAAAAAAAGAAAGCTTAGAATATGTTTCCATTATGCTACAAATTTGTTTGGAAAAAATAAAAAGATGGTAATACACTTTAGGAGGCCAGAAAGAGGCAGGAGTAGATTTTTCCTTAAGGGGAAGAGTCAGAGTTCTAAATGACATAAATATACTATAAAGTGAATAATTTATTATCTAGGCAAATTGATCAGCTCTTGTCCAGTGTTGAAAGTCTGCGCTTTCATTAGGCTACCTGGAGGAACATTCAGTGTATTTCTCTATTCTGTCGCATTGTGGAGATTATTTAGCAAACAGCTACTGGAGGTGTTTCTAAGCACCAGGAGAGAGCCAGACTGTCAGGAAAAACAGTTCTCTTGGCCTGTGACAGCAGGGCAGTCTCTGCTTTCTCATATTTATGTAATGTGGAAAGAGGTTGTTATTTAACTAATTCCATTGAAATAAAAGGATGCAAATGGATCATGTGACACTGAGATATGCCACTTAGGGTTATGTTTTACTTTGTACTTTTTTAAAAAATATGCAGTGGATGAAGAAAATACAACTAATGTTTTTTGGAAGCATAACATATGCCAGAAACTGTGCTAGAATTTTTTCCAGATAAATACAAAAATAACCATCTATGTATCAAGTATTATGCTGAGTGATTTGCATGCATTATGTCACTTAATCCTCATATGATATAAGGAAACTCAGGCACTAAAAGGGAAACTTGCTGAAAATAATCAAAACTCAAATCCATTGAACACAGAAGGCATTTCTTCTCACTACTGTACTATGTTGTCCAGATCACTTATTAAAACTTCCAACTAAATACCATTGGTTTCCGCTGAATGGATTAGGAACACTGTAGGGTTATATCGATTATGTGTCATAATTCTGGAGTAGAAATTCTGCTCCAGCATCCTGGCAGCTATGACTTTCTCAAACATCTGCTGAACAATTTACGACTGGCCCTGCCCACAGCTGGACAGAGTTTCTCGTGGAATGTCCACCATCTCCTGGAAGGGCAATTGACAGCTTTCTACTCATTCTGTTCACTCTTATCTCCCCAACGATCTTCCCCACAACCTTGTTGTGGGATTCATATTTGAATTTTCCAGTAGATTGTCTTTTGGACTCAATTTTCTCACCAATAACTACTTCCTAAACAGATTGTATCAGCATCCTGTTTCTTTACTTTGTTGACAGAAATGTAGACTGGCCCCACGTACCTCCATAGTAAGAATTCCAATCACCTAAATTGTCAACATGGACCTCCAAATCCACTTGTAAGGCTGCAGCCTGCCCCCTCTCCTGGGACTCTTCCTCTATCTTGTTCACACCTTTCTCTACTATCTAAGCCACTCTGATGAGTCTGTAGGTTCTGATGTCTTGGGCATCTTCCCCCACCCCTCAACACTCAGGAGCCATCCTCATATAGCTAGAGATTAGATTGGGGACCACCTGCTCTTTCACCAACTAGGATTCACCTTTAAAACATCAGGATGATGATCACAATGTTTACTTCCCTGGTTTGTGAGCATAAATGAGATCATGCATACAGAAGAGACTTGTGAAGGAATACAACAAAGTAAGACATCCTCATTATTCAGTGAGACCTATGCATTTTCCAGCTATGGGGATGCAGAATTTTGCTTTCACGTTTACTCTGAGAATAGTACTTTATTTCACTTCATGCTCCTCTATAACAAGAGATCTACAGTGGGTGCCACAGGGAAATGTAAGCCCCCCTTTATTCTTGCAAATTAGTAAGTTATAGATTAAGTTGTAAAGAAGCAAGCATCTTTTGCCTTTCAGTGAGGTTTTCCAGGTTGCTCAGAATCATGCGTCCATGTCTGTCTGCATCTCATTCCTACTAGTTTCTAATGCGAATAGACCTCCTGTTCTTCCTATTGCTCCTCTCCATGTCTCCTGTAACTCCTCTAGGGTATGCTGGCTTTGGCTTTGGTACCTTTCCCATTTCTCATGTGTAGATTTTGTGATCTCTTCCTCATTACTAAGTACCTCCTCATGAATGTCTGGTTAAACTCTACATTTGCTGGGAAGCCTTTTCTGATGACTCCAGCTATCATTGATCAAACAACCCTGTAGGATTATTTATTATTCTGTCCTTCACTCTAATTGCTTGTGTTACCTAATTAAGTACCATATATACAACATATCATCAAACTAAACTGTCATTTCCTGGGGAAAATTAATGCTCGAAAATGCTCTTGATAGATATAATGGTGCATGAAAAAGTAATTTATAGAAATATATAAAGTATATGTAGAATACTTATCCAGGTAAAAATCAAACAGAAAAATAATTGAAAGATAATATGACATTATATATTCCCAACAGTAAAAAAAATATGTATATCTAGTCAATTCCTGTTATTCTAGGTAATTATGATCTATAAAGTCATGTCGAGGACTGAATTAGCTAATACTGAACCATTGCTCCTGAGGGAAATACAAGGATAGATTCTTGAGAGCCTCAGGCACAATATTTTGGTTAACTGATCAGTACATAACCTGTTTTATGTGTGCTTCTGTTTTAAAGTCACCTTATTTAATATATATGATTGTTTCATGAACACTGAACTAATGAGTTCAATAGCACTGTCACTCCTACCTGCAGGAAGCTTCTCCAACACACCTATTTTCTCTACAAGGCACATCACAGCTTTTGGGAACTTAGGAACACTAGACAGCACTTCAGCACTATGCACACTGAGAGGGGCATTTTAAATAGCAAAATCACCATCAAAAAGCAAAAAACGTGAAAAATGTGGAACTAGACAATAAAAAGGACACTTTTTTATAGTTTGAAAGCTGAAATAAGAAGACAGAGCGTCATCTTCTTAGAACTGAGCTTGGAACATGTTTGTTGGGCAACTCAAACATGTGCTCTGCACATGTCTACAAATGACCCCCAAAGCACCTGAGTATTGATTTTGGTGTTACAAATAAATTTTAGCAAGTAGTCAATTTTACAATGGGATCTGGGAATAATGTGGACAACTGCATTTATAAAGTAAGAATAGAAGAGACATTATGTGACTGAAAGAAAAAATTGTGGTGTCTTTTAAATTGTTATTATTGAGTAGGTATTATGATAATACCCAGAAAGAACAAATGTTTAAAAAGTTTAAATCAGGGACATTAGCTTTGCTATCTACATTTCAAAAGCAGAGAAAGAAAATCCTGCTCTTAGAGGTTAACCAATAAAATTTTTGTTTCATACTATGGCACTAGCTCTTAAAAACAATTTTTTTTTTGATCAATGTGATATAAGGAAAAGGTCAGGAGTGAATCAAATCTAGATTCACATCCTGCTTCTACCACTTACTGCCATATGACATCAGGCAAGTCACATATCTGAGTTTCACTTTCTTTAATTTTGTGTGAAGCCTTTCTCGTTGACTTGCCCTTTAATACACATATTTCCTCTCTCCATTGAAGGGTGTTTGGAGTTCCTAGCTAATGCTTGTGTGTCCGAGCACGTGCTTCTCGAGTTTTAATGGGCACGCAAAGCCTCTAGGGACCTTGTTAAAATGCAGACCAACTCAGTAAGTCTGGGGTGGGACCTAATATTCTGCATTTCTAGCAAGCTTCCTGGTTATGCTGATGATGATCATTCGTGGACCACATTTTGAGTAACAAAACCCTAGAACATTATGAACAACTCCTAATATTCACAATATGCTTTATTTCAAAATATTTCCTTTCTTTCATTCTGCATTAGGTTTTACTTACCGACCGAAGATCTGATTCCCAAGTAAAACAGGCCTCATGTAATTAAAAAGAAGAATCACGACCAATATTGCTAATGACCGTCTTGGATTTCTACTCTCCTCTTTATCCCACTGAACATAGATTGTATATAAGTTTAAATGAAGGGCACATTTCAGACCTACCCTTAGTACAGCTGACACGAAGTCATAGCTCTCCAGCGCATATTTCAATTACTAGGGAAATGGAGTCATGGACAAATGAACAGAGGAACCTGAAGAGGAAAAATATGAAAGAGGCACTAAAAACATAATTTGCCTTTTAAATAGAAATAACAGCGCCCATTTACTGAGCACTTTCCATGTGCCAGGCATATCATTACGTGAGTAATGAAATATTCTAGAAATGAGTGATTATCTGAGTAATTTGATAAACTCAGACAGCTCCTGACTTGTGTTGTGCTATGAGACATTAACTGGATTTTTGTTTTCAACTGTGAAATGGTAGACATTTAAAAAGGAGAATGGGAAATTTTAATTTGATATGGTTGACAAATGTTTGATGGGGCTGTCACAATGACAGCAAATTTTCAGTGCATTTATTGGAATTACATGTATTGACTGAAATTCAAAAGACAGTCATAAAAATATTCATTCACGCTGAGTTATTTTGAGTGCAACACGAATGTAATGAGTACTGCAACACAGAATTATCATGATGTCTGCTAGGAAAACAGTGCTGGGCAGTTTGGGCCAAGGGATAAGGAGAATCACGAATACAAGATGACCGGGCATATTTCAAAGATCCAAAATGGGCCCAAAGCACCAAAACCCTGGATGCTGGTTGGGAGAAGTGCTGAACCACTGAAATCTCTTGAGTCCTTAATATTTGGCTGAAACCAATTACAAAATATGG
>RJWJ010033476.1:0-18072 GCA_004363605.1 Indri indri | reverse complement strand
ACTACAGGCATGCACCACCATGCCCGGCTAATTTTTTCTATATATGTTTTTAGCTGTCCAATTCATTTCTTTCTATTTTTGGTAGAGACAGGGTCTCGCTCTTGCTCAGGTTGGTCTCGAACTCCTGAGCTCAGAACGATCCGCCCGGCTCGGCCTCCCAGAGTGCTAGGATTACAGGCGTGAGCCACCGCGCCCGGCCCGGGCTGGAAGCTTCTGAAGGCAAGGACAGTGCTGTTGAGCCTGTCCTCTCATCCCAGTGCCTTTGCAGTGTAGGGGCCCACGAATGAATGAATGAATGAACGAGTGTCTCAGCCCAGAGGTTTCTCTTTGGAGCTTAGAGGGAAAAGGGCCCCCTATGGCAGCCCAGGCAGCTGGCCCCCCTGCTCAGCTGTGAAGCCACCGGCTCCTTGCGTGGCCCCAAGAATAACCAGGCTTAGGAGGCAGCAGGTGGACTCCAAAGGATTCGAACCTCCTGCTCCAGGGCAGGCTGGGCTTCCTCTGAGAATCTCCTTGCACCCCAGGATGCCGAGGAAACAGTGATGATGCGGGCCAGAGGAGAGAATGTTAAACTCCCTCCTGCTTTTTTAAACCCTTTAGAAACCCACATTTACACATAATATCAAGAGCTTGGGGTTGTAAGTAACAGAGACCCAAGTCCAACTGACTTGAGCACAAAAGGGACTTTATTGGGTCACATAACTGGAAAGTCCAGAGACTTTAGGCATGGCTAGACTAAGGGGCTCAGATGAGAACAAGGATTCTGCCTCTCTTGGCTCTGCTGTCTGCTGTGTTGGTTTGGGCCTCCAGGATCGTAGCAACCCCAGGCTTACATCCTACCGCCTTTCAGTGCCATGGAGAGACAGCCTGTGTCCTACTGGCCTGGCTCGGGCCACAGACCCATCTCAGAAACAATAGCCATGGCCAGGAGGCTGCCATGCACTGGTTGGTGGCGGCTGGGTCACGAGACCACCCCTAGAGTCAAACAGGTGAGCCCCGCCATCGGAACCCCTAATGAGTAGGGAAGGGTATGTCAGGGAATGTGGGTTCCTAAAGGAAGCTGGGGTTTTGCTGTCAGCAGACGGGGGACAGATGCTGGATGACAGAGGTCTGTCTGCTCCACTTGGAAGATGTGGGCATCGTGCCAGACCCACCAGGGCACTGTTCTAAGCACCAGGCATCGGTGGCAGCCACCGTCTGTTCCCCACTCCCTTCCCAGCTTCTACTTGCCACCAGTGTCCTCATTTCTATCCCCAAAGACCTTCTCTGGCCCCAGCCTGCTCTGCTCATGCCCACGGCACTGCCCCCAACAGGCTCCCTGCCCCAGAGATCTCCCCAGTGACTGATAAATACCCCAGCTGCTTTGTCCTTGGGTGGGGTAACTCTGAGAAGTGTGTTCTGCACTGTCTCTGAGAGTTCCCTGATGGGGTTAACCAGTTGCCCACCGTGGTAACTTGCTTGGTAACACACCCGTTGTCACTGTCTTCCTGCTTTGCTTCTCCAGTCCCCACCTGGGATCGTCTACTAAATAAACTACTTGCTCTGGAATCCTTTTCTCAGGGTCTGTTTCTGGGAAACCCAAACTAGGACATCATTAAAGCCAGACCCTTAGGGATGTGTTCTAGACAGCGCTTGTTTCCTGCCAAATGTCTACAATTCCTGGAGATGGCTTTGGTGACCCATCCCTGTGAAAGGAGCTGGGACTCAACCAGCTCTGCGAATCCTGCCTCAGTTCTGAGGGTTCTGGAGGATGCTCCCTGCTCCTCCTCGGTAAGCGTGGGTGGGGTCGAGACCCACCAGATCCTCACTGCGCGACTTCCAAGTGCAACAGCCACCACCCGGCCCTGAGCATGGGCATTCAGGGCCATCGTGAGCAGCAGGTCTGTGTGGCAGACCCAGGGGAGACAAACCTATTACCTAGTGCTTCCCAGAGTGTGACAGATGAGGCCGTTTTAGGTGATTCTTAGACCTGGCTTTAGAAAAAAACAGAATCATATAGTGAAAATTTTCATTTCTCCTCCCTCCTCCTTTTTGTTAAGATCCCATTTTAAAACACTTCCGCTGCATAATTTTTAATTATCTTGAAAAAAGTGGAAGAAATTACACGAAAGTCTAAACCCGTGCATGTCCACAGCTAGAATCAATGTGAACATTTTATTATATTTGCATCATGACAGGTAAAGACGAATTCCTGTTACACCCCTCCCAGTCCCGTTTCCTGGACTCCATCCCTAGGGCAACCCGCTCAGGATTTTAGGGCTGTCCTTCTCATTGGGGTTGGCACACTTTCAGCTGCAAGACACAGAGTTTCCAGCTCAAAGCGGCCCTGAGTACAAGGCTCAGCAGCTCTGCGCTGTCACAGAGAAGCAGTTTCTCTCCCTGGGCACTGCGATCACAGTGCACGTCCCATCATCAGTGGTGTCCTGCTGCCCACAGAGTTGTATTTCGACGTGGGGACTGGGGAGCTCATTAAGCACTCCTGCTGGAACACGGCATTTTGCACTTCAGAATACGTTCTCCAAAAAGGTATTGAGAGAGTCAATGATCCAGCGCCCCCAGCTGCTGCAGGTCTTGGGCTGCAGAGCCATCTTCTGTCTGACGCATCTTGGGTTCTGGAGGCCCCCTTGGTTTTTCTTATCAGCAATAATTTGACCTGTGTCTGCCAGTGGCCCTGGGTGGGGCGAGGGTGGGGGTTCTTCCTGTATCACAAGACCATTGTAATGCAGACCAGGAAGCCAGGGATGTCTCCTCTCTGTCATGACTGAGGACATAGCACTAAGGAGCATCACAGAACACACTGGAGAAATCCCCAAATGCCATCATTTCCCCCCAGCATGGAGTCTATCGATATGGCCAATACAATATCTGAACAGATTACTTCCAGTAACAGCCAGTAGAGTTAGGCAAATTCATACAGTTCGAAACGTACAGATTCTAGAAGACAGGGAAAGACTCTTGCAATTCCTTCCTCATTCCCCCCAACAGTAGCAGAAACTTCTGACACATCCCGGGAATATAAAATATAGCCAAAGGGAAGATACATAATAATCAGAAGTCCCTGGGGTCCCTGGATTCGCGTGTTTCCTTGTGCAGGGAGCAGCCACTAATTGCCCAGGAGCACAAAGACGTTACATTATTGAAGAGGGTTGTGGGCTCTGGGCAGAGGAAATCTAAATGGAGATCTCTGTTGTCCAATGTTTCTTCTGTGTTGCTATGAAAACCATAGCCAAGTTTTATCTTTGTGTTCTGCTATCTAAATTGCACCCGTCAAAACCCGCTTTCTGGAAAGGTGGCATTGCTGTGGATACACACCTTTGAGCTGGCAAGAATGGTTTAGCCCTAGGTGTCAAGGTAAAAGGACCAGAGCGTTACAAACAGCTGCTTTCCTTCCTCTCTTCTGACATATTGTGTTGGTTCAGTCCTCCGCGAAGCAGGCAAGGTGGGATGAGATTTATTAGGGAAAACACTTGAAAGGGGAAAAAGGAGAGGGAGCCAGAGGAGGCTGGGAGGACCCTCAGACTACAGTAGATCTAACACTGGGTAGAGAGAGACAGACAGAAGTAAGGAAGAGTCTTAGGCTGCAGTGCGGTGTTAAGAAAGTGTCCACAGGCCGGGCGCGGTGGCTCACGCCTGTAATCCTAGCACTCTGGGAGGCCGAGGCGGGCGGATCGTTTGAGCTCAGGAGTTCGAAACCAGCCTGAGCAAGAGCGAGACCCCCGTCTCTACTAAAAAAAACAGAAAGAAATTATCTGGACCTAAAAATATATAGAAAAAATTAGCCGGGCATGGTGGCGCATGCCTGTAGTCCCAGCTACTCGGGAGGCTGAGGCAGAAGGATCGCTTGAGCCCAGGAGTTTGAGGTTGCTGTGAGCTAGGCTGACGCCACGGCACTCACTCTAGCCCGGGCAAAAGAGTGAGACTCTGTCTCAAAAAAAAGAAAAAGAAAAAAAAGAAAGTGTCCACAAAGCCAAGGGGGAGTCCTTGATCCAAAGTTGCCCATTAAAGGAGCCTTGTGTCTCTAAGCATCAGGCGCGTCTTAGTTCCTTGGCTGGCATTGGCTCATGGGAAACCAACCGGAGCCCCGTGTGTGAACCACAGGTGGGTTTCCCAGCTGCTGCCCTTGGTCAATTGCTTTTCCTGAAGGCAGAGGTCTGAGTGGCACATTTTCAGGGTGGCCGTGTTCTACCCCTTGCTCTGCCCAGCACTTCCATAGATCCTGCAAGCCTCTCCTTGTAAGGGGAAACTTTGAAGAGGGAGATTAGTGGAACGCGATACCGCCCCCTCCCCTTGCTGCAATGACACAACTGCTATGCATCCTTTCCTTCCCCAATATCCGTTCTAAATCATCTACACCCTCAACTATTGCCTTGGCAGGTCTTGATGGGTTACCTGGTGGTGTGACCCAACCCTTCGGCCCTGAGGGCTCTAAACTCTTGGTTATCATAACCAATGGACCACTGGAATCTTCGGGTATTTCTCCCTGTTCCCACGCAGTAAAAGCAGTCCTGCCTTCTTCTACTGACCGGGGTCAGTTACCATTGTCAGGAGAGTGATGCCTCTTCTTGCCTGCTGGTCCCAGAACAGACGGAGTCCAAAGTTTTCAGCCAGCAGACATAGCTTAAATTTAATAGGACCCTGGCAAGAGTGTACCCTCTTTGGGGACCAGGACTTCCCACCCTGCAGAGCTGTGAATAGGGGGGAATCTGATTACTTACGATGCATTTTGGCAAACGTTTACTGATTGCATTGTGGGTAATCAAAGCCCCAGTTGAGGAATCAGGGAAGGTTTCTGCAGAAGACAGCCTTGAACTGGGTAACCCTTGATAACCATGGCTAGGGGCATTTCAAGGCCTGATCTTCCCCCTGACCCTCTCTAGGCTTCAGGTTCCTCATCTGTAAAAAAGAGAAAAGTGCTCTCTAAGCTCTAATGTTCTGGGATGCGGTTGTTAGACACAGGAAGACATTTCCTTCCTATTTCCTCTTTCTCCAGTCGCCCTCTACTGTGTGCCCAATAACTCATATCCCCCTGTTAGTTTGTTTAGGGCACAGAGGGCTTGGAGACAAGTAGAACACAGCGTGAAATTTGAAACTCCTGTACATTGGCAGGATGAGGACAGTGGGAGAGGAAGGGTAGACACAGAGGGATCGTCTTGGAGAATAACTTGCTTGGAAAACAAAGAAGAAGGGAAAGATGTTCTAGACAGAGGAAACGAGTGTACAAAGGTATGGAGGTGTGACAAAGCAGATGTTCTAGAACAGTGTGACTGAGGTCAAGGCTGAATGGAGGCTGGGAGCAGTTCTCATGCCTGTAATCTCAGCATTTTGGAGGCCAAGGTGGGAGGATCACTTGAGTCCAGGAATTGGAGACCAGCCTGAAAAACATAGCAAGACCCCATCTCTATAAAAATAGAAAAATTAGCCAGGCATGGTGGTGTGTGCCTGTATTCCCAGCTACTTGGGAGGCTGAGGCAGGAGGATCGCTTGAGCCCAGGAGTTTGAGGTTGCAGTGAGCTATCTTGATGCCACTGCACTCTAGCCTAGGCAACAGAGGGAGGCCCTGTCTCCAAAAAAAAAAAAAGAAAGAAAGAAAGAAAGAAAAGAAAAAACAAAAAACACCAAATGGAGAAGAGAGGTCCTCAGTTGGGGAATGGTAAGCAGGCTCCAAACGCTAAGGGCTCTAAGTGCCAGGGTAAGGTTAGACTTTACCCTGGAGGTACACAGGAGTCCGTGACAATTTTATATAGGGGAGCAACCCAATTCAATTTGTATTTTATAGAGCTGGTGGTCACAAAGGACTTGGATTCCAGAAAAAAGAGTCTAGAATGAGGCAGGAGAAAGACAAGTTAGGAACTGAAGCAATATTCTCACCAGCAGAGGTTGCAAACTGATGGCCCATGACCAGATTTGTCCCCAAAGCATGTTTCGTTTGGCCCATCCAGTATTTCTGATTTTGGGGAATTAGTTTCAAACATTTAACAGTTGGAAGATTTCATGTTAGAATATGGATTTCCTGCTTCTCCTGAAATATCGTCGGCCACACACAGAGCCCACGATGCCCCCTGTTTGTCTGTCTCGCCTCCACTGCCCCCTATCACTTTACACTGGACCCCAGCGACTAATTTAGGAGACCTATAGGTACTTGAGTTTGCAGTCACTGGCTCTAAAAGCTCTAGAAACAATCGGAGTGGTCGGAAAGATTACACTGGGTTGACAAAACAGCCTGATCAAAGACTTAGAAGAAACAGGGACGGCATGGGGTGGGCTGGGGCTTTCTCACGAGGGAAAGAGCGTGCTGCCAGGATGAGGCTGGAGAAAGAACAGAGCCAGGAAGGACGAGCTGTCCCTATCTCATCTCTGTCCTCATCTACCCCTCTTCATCCAGGCCACAAATTTCCGGTTACCGCACAGATAATGACTCCTTCACACCCGGTGCCTTTACACCTGCTGCTGCCTCTCTGTCCGGAATCTCCTTTCTCCCAGCCGCATTCCTCCACCAGTCACTGGCTGTTTACAGCAGGGGTTGCAAACGCCACCTGAGCTAGACATGGCCCCCAAGGCCCAAGTGTACTGCCTCTTCCCCGAGTAGACTGTTGGTTTGAGGTTTCGCTCGAAATAGGTTGGATGGGTGGGTGGATGGATGGATGGATGGGCACAGGCGGACGGACAGACAGATGGAGAGATGAGTGAATGCACATCCAATCGCAGGGCGTGGATTTGTTTTCCCTCCTTGAAACAGACACAGGCTCCGCCCCACAAGCCTAGACTGGGACAGTCTGGGGCAGTCTGGTCCCGCAGGGGCCAACAAGCTGGACCAGGTGACCCTCTCAGACTCCCCCGAGCCTTCTCTAACCTCGTTCTCGCCCCCTCGTGGGCTCTGACCTAGAAAAGCGGGGGCGGGAGGACACAGAGGGAGCCCACGGGCGCTAGGACCCGGCGCGGCCGGAAGGCGGGGTAGGGGCGCCGCGTGCGGCTCCCTCCGCCAGGGGAGAGTCTGCGCCCCGCGGCGCGCGGCTGGAGGCGGCGGCGGGAGGGCGAGCGCGCGCCGGGCCAGTGCGCGTGCGCGAAGGCGCGCGCCGAGCGGGGCGGACAAAGGGGCGGGCGGCGGCGCGCGAGCCGGGGGGCGGAGCCGCGGGCCAGGCGGGCAGGTGCGCGCCGGCCGGAGGGCGGAGCCGCGATGCCGCGATGGAGCGGAGCCCGGGCGGGCGCCGGGGCCGAGGCCCAAGCACCAGGCGGAGCGCGAGGCGGAGCCGCAGCCAGAGCCCGGGCCAGGCCGGGGTCAGGGACCGCAGGGCCGGGCTGCTCGTAGCGGCGGCGACGGAGCCCCCCAGCGGCTGAGGGGCTTCCTCCCAGCTCCTGCCGGTGGCCGGGACCCAGCAAGCCCCCGCAGCCGGGGAGCGCGGGGGTCCCCCCACCACATCCAGGATCCAGCGAGCTTCGGGAAAGAGGGGGACCCCTCCAGATCCAACACAGAGCGACTCCCCCTTGGGGGAATCGGAGATTTCCTCTGTATTTAGAAGACAGCGACCCCTCTACGGTGCCGCGAAGACTCCCCCTCTTCAACCTGGGCCCCCCAAGACCTAGAACGCAGGGCCCCCCTTCCGGGATTGCGGGAACCCCCTCCCAAGATCCTGGTCATTGCAACTCCACACCTCAAGACACGAAGACCCAGCTCAGTACGCCCCTAGATCAGAGGATCCTAATCCCCCCCCACTCCGGTACACAGAAATTCCAAATCTAGGGACCCGAGGACAGCAAGAAATACCCCTCACCAGCAAGAAGCCTCGTGGCGCCCTCTCAGAGCTCCAGGATTGGGGCGACTGAGCCTCTTGCGGCACCTTTCGTATCCCGGCCCATGATTGTGGCGCCCTGAGCCCCCCCGGGCCGGGCTGACGAAGACCGAGACGGCGCCCAGGCCCCCTGCCGCGGCGTCCCCGCGGCCCCAGCCCAGGTAAGCCGGGCCCAGGTGAGGGGCGGCAGGTGAGTGGCCACCGAGGTCCCTATAGCCCTGCAGGTGGGGAAGGAAGTATTGGGTGCGCTCCCCCTCCCCAGCGTCGCCATGGAGCCAAGGCTGAAGGACGTTTCTTTGTGTCTCGCTTGGAGGAGCCGCCCCCTCCTCCTCTCCCTTCCCCCACCCTACACCCTAGCCTTGAGGTTTGGGCTCAGCTCCCTGGCCCCACGGGGAAGTGGTGGTGAAGCCCCTTGTGCCATGGAGTGGGAGGAAGAGGGTGGGGAGTCCCCCCCCAAAAGCTGCGAGCCTGGAGTATTGGACCCTAGGTCTTTGGAGTCTTTATGCCCCTCCCCCCAAGGCCAGGCTGAGTTCTCAAGTGAAGTCCCCCATGGGAGGAGAAAATTTGGGGGTGTCCACAGGTGAGAGGGCCTGCAGTATGTGGCCCAGGGCGATGACTGGGGCTTTGGGTGTGTGTCTTTGTCTGTGACAGAGCAGGGAAGGGGTGTGTTTGAGAGAATGGGTGGGAATCCCTTATTTTCTCTATGGCCCCCCACCCAGGTCACAGTGGGGGTCTTCACCCAGGACATACTTTGTGCTCCCTGCAGAATAGGGAGGGGGCAAGCCCTTCCCAAAATGAGGTGCTAGTTTCTGGGGAGGGGAGGTAGTCTAGATGAAGAAGCCATTTCAGGTCAGGGCACCTTTCTGTCCCCATATGTCCCAGGGACAGCAAGCCCAAGCCCTTCCCTTCTCCTCCTGACCTCTGAAACACCCAGGGCCAAACCCAACTTGGGTCAGTATGTCCTAGACAGCCCGGGGGCAATTCCAGGTTCTCGCTTTAGCTTTCCAGGTAATACACAAAGCAGTACCCCAGCCTCGCCCTCAGTGAGGTCCTGAACCCTGGGGACTCTGCGGCTCATGGAAAAGCTAAGAGGCCCTGGGGAATGTTGTACCTTGAAATTCTGGATCAGAGAACCTGAGGAGGGGCTGGACCATGCTGAGCTGCTGGGATTTCCCAGTCTCTTCTCTCTGAGCCATCTGCAGGCCAGCAGTGATGCTGAACCCATTTGATAGAGGAGCAAATTGAGGCTCATGAAGGCAGGGCCCTGGGTACAGGGAGCCCCACCAGTACTTCCTTTGTTTAGATATTCATTCAACACACCTTCAGCTCCTATCTGTGGTGGACCACGCACTGGAGGAAGGGTCCTTTTTTCCACTTCAGCCCTGATGGGCTGTTCTTAATTTGCCCAGGCCATGCCTTTTGGGCCAGCTGAGGTGGACCTGGTCAGATCCAGCCGACCAGTTCTTGACCCCACACCTGAGGCACCTGGTCCCCATCCTGCCGCAGACTTGGGAGCACTGAGCCTGGGCAGCTGATTCATCTTCTCCCCTCTTCCCAGCACCAAGTGTCCCCACCCCCATCTACTGCTGGCATTGACTCAAGGTTGAGGATGTGACCAGCAGGAGAGGAGGGTGAGGGGTGCTTCAGGCCAGACCTCTGGCAGCCCCTCCTGCAAATTTAAGGACAGTTGAGGCAGCCCCCTGCCACAGGCTGTGGGGGAGCCAGCTGCTCTGAAGACTGGGTGACCTTGGGCAAACCTGTGACATTTCCCAGAGATCCTGGCAGAGAGCAAGCCACTTGCTCTGCAGCTGGCAGGGCGGGTGCGGATGGAAGTTGGGCCATGAGAAGCATCCAGGTGTGTCCTACCCATCTCTGAAGGAGTTCATTGCCCCCAGTGGGTTTGCAGGAGCCCGGGACCTTGTCACACACCCCACAGGCAAGGCAGTGGAACTAGAGCCTAATGAAGAGCAGCAATTTGAGTTACTGTGACCAAGGAAAACTGCTATGAGGCCAGAGGGAGTAGGACCTCCCCTCCTCACTGAGCTGCGGTGGCTCCCTGTTGAGTCCGCACTCACAGCCCTCTGCAGTTTGGCCCCAGGCATCACCTCTCCGCTCCTCAGTCACCCTCTTCTGCTCCTGGCTCATCTCCTCTTGTGTCCTCTAATTCTTCCCCTCCGTCACGTGCCGCTCCCCTGACCTGAAAAGCCCCACTCTAGAATAGCTCAGGAGCTGCTCTCTGCCTCCACCTCCCTTTTTGAGCTGACCTGGGCTGGCATGTAGTGGAGAGCTGAATTTGGTTGATGAATTGGTGGCTTGGAGATGGTGGCATGTGTCTACACCGCTGTGAGAGTTTGTCTCCACATGGAGACTTTGAGCCCCAGGAGATGGGAACCGGGTTTGTCTTGCCCACACTTCATCAGCATTTTCTAACCCAGAGCCCGGCACATTGTGTAGCACGTGCTGTAAAATACAGCCTACAGATGCTTTCTGTAGATCTAGTGGTTTTTATTTATTTATTTATTTTCTGAGACACAGTCTCGCTCCCTCACCCAGGCTGGAGTGCAGTGGCGTGATCATAGCTCACCGAAGCCTTGAACTTCTGGCCTCAAGCGATCCTCCTGCCTTAGCCTCCAGAGTAGCTGGGACTACATGCACACACCACCATGCCTGGCTAATTTTTAAAAATTTTTTTTAGAGACAGGGTCTCACTGTGTTGTCCAGGCTGGTCTCAAACTCTTGGCCTCCAGCCATCCTCCCACCTCAGCCTCCCCAGTGACCGGGGTTACAAATGTGAGCCACTGCTCCCAGCACTGGTATATTTTACATGTTTGTTTTTGTTGTCAGTGCTAAAAAAGAAATTGGGAGACTTTACGTACAAATGCTGATTTTTAGATCCTCTTGAAAAATCACATGATGGGGCAGCCCCAGGCCACAGCCAAAGAATGACCATCTTCTTTGGACAGGGCTCGTGCCATCCAGCTCGCCCCAGGCCCCACATAACCTGTTCACTCATTTGTATGACCTACTGGCCCCTGCTGCTGGCATCTGGGTTTGCAGGGCCAGGATAGAGGCTAGAGAAATGTTTGCTCAGTGGGTGACCTTTGTGTGTTCTGCACATGCAGGTGTTCCCTGCCTCCCCCATGGCCAGCTTGGAACATGCACAGAGCAGCGTCCATCCGGGCATGGTAGCGCTGTGTGGTAAAGTGGGCCCGAACTTCTCCAGCTTGGTCCTACTTTCCACTCCTAGCTCCATCTCGCACCTTCACCCCTGTGCTAGAGGCATTCAGCCACCAAAAACCTGTTTTCGCTGTCCCACTTGCCCAGGAGCAAAAGTCCAAGGTTCTAGGCACAGGTCTCACTGAGAACTCTTGGGGGAGGGCTGCTCTCTAGGCTTCAGTTTACCCCTCTGTCCAGAGGAGAATTGGACGAAAGCTTCCCTTGGCTGTAAACTTCCTTCTTGTTCTCACTTTCTAGGGCTGAGTCCAAGCCGTTTTAAGTTTTAGTCAGGCAGAAGGGGTGGAGCTTAGATGGAGTAGTCACTCAAAAATATCACATTCCCTAAAGATTAATGAAACATCTTGGTGAGTGTTGCCATGTAGCTGGGCCAGGGGCCAGCAGTGGGCCCCAGCCACTGGGCATGGCCCTGGAAGGGAGTATGCCCTCTTCCTGGACAAAAGTCTGCTGCAGCCTGAGCTAAAAAGAGATGGCAGAGCACCATGGTTGAGAGCACAGGCTCTGGACTCTGCCTGGGTTGGAATCTCACTTAGCTGCTGTGTGACCTTTAGCAAGTCAGTTACCCTCTCTGGGCCTCAGTTTACTTATCTGTAAAACAGGGATAATACCTACCCCAGAGGGTAGCAGGGGCATTAAGCAGGCTAAAATATGAGAGGGGCCTGGGACAGGGGCTGCCCCGTCAAAAGGGCTCCATAACTACTGGCCCTTATTAAAAGGGGCCTCAGCAAATGGAGGACTAAGCCTTGGTGGTTATCCTTAGGGTACTGTCCCCAGGGAGGGACAGGAGTCTTTGAGAGGCAGTAGCTTGTAGTCAAGAACATGGAGCTTGCCCCTGCTGGGGGCGGGGAGGGTGGAGGAGGGTTCAAGGCTGAGAGCTGGAGGGCCCTTCCTGAGCCTGTCCTGGAGCTCTGCCTGAGAGGGGACTCTGGGTGGCCTGGTTCTGTAGTTAAGGCCCTTGGCAGCCTCCGCTTTCCAGGTGTGGTGCCTGTGGGCTTTTTCCTGGGGTGGCTCCCAGAGGCTTTCTGCCCCAGGCCAGAGTTCCTCCCACCCCCTTCCAGGTCCAGGAAGCAGTGGCAGCTGGGCCTAGAAGGGCTGGTTAAAGTCCCCTCTCCTCCTTCCTGCTCGCCCACCCTTCCCTCTCCCTGCCCCAGCTTGGCCACACCTGGGGAAGGAACAGGCCCAGACTTGCAGCTCAGCCCCTGGTCAGGAAACCATATAATGTCCGCGTTGGAAAGGAAGCAGCGGGGCATTTTTCAATGGCAAGTGTTCTGTGCCAGGCACTGGACATCGTTTTCTCATTTAGCCCTGAGAACAGGACGGCATTAGCCTCAGAGCAGACATCTGAGCCCAGCTCTGAGGACCACCGAAGGTTTGTGTGAAACCTGCAGCAGCCTGCCAGGGTTCGAATCCCACCTCTACCGTTCACTAGCTGCGTGACCTTGGGCAAGTCAGCTATCCTCTGTGCCTCAGTTTCTTCTGATACAGAATGGAGATAATAATAGCTCCTACCTCCTAAGGTTGTTGTGAGGATTAAATGATCTGTTACAGGTAAAGTGCTTTCAGCTGTGCCTGCTGCTTAAGTGTTTGCTCTTAGTATTTCTGTCACACCCTGCTGGGGTATGCAGATGAGCTGAGGCAAGGCCAGGGGACCTGCTGTGACTTCCTACTGCATTAGCACTCCTTCCCTGTGGCTTTAGGCTGTCACTGGAGGGGCCCAGAATGTTCCACCTGCCTCTGGGCATTGGGCTGGCCCCGAGGGGCTGAGGGGCTGGGAGACAGGGCGGCAGTGGTGCTGGGCAGGGCGGAGCTACCTCCTCCTCCCGGCCCCCACTGCCTCCAAGGCAGCTTTCCCGAGTCTGACAGGGCCCCTGCCGAAGGGGCTTCTGACTCTGAGCCAGGGCTCACGGCCTTGCAGGGAGGAGACCCTCCCACCTTTGGAGCTCAGGTGCCTGCCAGCCCTGACCCCAAGTGTCTCCAGGAGGCACAGTGGAACCTGCAGTAACACAGCTTTAGTGGTAAAAAACACAAGCTCTAGACCCAATCTCTAGCTGTGTGACCTTGGGCAAGGTGCTTAACCTCTCTGTGCCTCTGAGTCCTCGTCTGTGACAAAGGGGGATGATATTAGTACCTGCCTTGTAGGGTCATTTTGAGGAGTACATGAATGAATGTTTGTAGGGTGCCGTGAATGGCATGCAGCACCCACGAAGGGTGTGCTGTTAATATGTGTCCTCGAAAGCCCTGAGCAGAAAGGGAATGTTAGCCCCACTTCAGCAGGTTAAAAAAGTGGAGGCTCAGGGGTGACGTTTCCATATCTGGGGTTCAGGGAAGACTCTGCCCACCTTTGTACCATTCACACAGTCCACAGGGCAAGACCAGCCTAAAAGAGCCAACAGGACCCAGCCTGGGCCCCAGCTACAGCCTTTCTGCCCCAGGCCTCTGCTCACAGCAGAGAGGAAGCCGTGGCCGTGGCCCCGGGACTCCCCCAGAGGCCTCTCGGTCTTCCCGCACCCCCTCCTCAGCCCTGCTCCAGGGACAGTTGCCCTCAGAGTCGCCAAGTGCGAGGCCCAGGCCAGGTTCGCGCTGTCTCCCCACCTCTCAGGGCCGGTGCGCGGGGGTCGGCTTTGGGAAGGCTTTGCCCAGGCCTGCGGGTTGGAATGTGTCTCGCTTGGAGTGACAGCCAGGTCCCCCGCTGCGGCCTCCACCCCTCGTCTGATGTACAATGGCTCCTGAGATGGGCCACCCCTCCTCTACCCTCATCTCCTGCCCCCACCCCCTTACCCACCACTTGGCAGCCCCCCAACCCCGGGCCTGCACACTGTGCCCCGCAGCGCCCTCGCACTTGCAGCCTTCTCCCCGGGGCTCGTCCTGACCGCTCCCGACGGTTTCCCCACCCTTGTCCCGCCAAGCTTTCCCTTCAGGACGGCTCACCGTCTGACACAGGTCTCTTATCTCTGTCGTCGTCTGCCTCTAACTGGAGTGTAAGCTCCTTGAGGGCAAGGCTGTTTGTCTGGTTCACGAGTACAAATGTGTTCCAGATCCAGGGACAGTGCCAAGTACATAGTAGGTGCTCAAAAATACTTCTTCAATGTTCTGGAGCCAGACAGATAACCTCTAAACCACTTCCTAGCTGTGTGACACTGGACATACAACTTAATCGTCCCTTCTCTGAGTCTCAGTTTCCTGAGCTGTGAGACAGCAGTCCCCAGCCTTTTTGGCACCAGGGACCATGTCATGGAGGATAGTTTTTCCACGGACCAGGGAAGGGGGCGCTCAGGTGGTGGGGAGCGGCCGTACATACAGACGAAGCTTGGCTCGCTTGGCCACCGCTCACCTGCTGTGCGGCCCCGGGTTCCTAAGTTTTATGGGAGACAATTTTTCCAAGGATGGGGCAGGGGGTGCGGAGCTCAGGCGGTGATGCGTGGCCTGTTCCTAACAGGCCACGGACCGGTACCAGGCCACGGACTGGGGGTTGGGGACCGCAGCTGTAAGAGATGTCATGGGAATAATAGCAACTCGTCCTAAGATTGTTCTGAGGTTTAAATGAGTCAATATCTATTAAGTGCTTATACTTTAAGTTGTTTGTAAGTGTTGGCCGTGGCTAATAATACTTTAACCTGCACCACTATTATCCTCGTTTCATTGCTGAGGAGGTGGGGGCACGCAGGCAGTAAGTGGCCTGCCCAAAGCCTCCTGGCTGCAAATGGCTGCACGGCCCGAACCTGGGCTGCAGCTCCCTCTGTGGGAGCTTGGGGAGGGCAGGGAGGTGAGGGCTGCAGCTGAGGAAGGGCCATCTCTTCTGGGAGCCTCTGCTCGCTCAGCCATCTCTCCGGAGGCCACAACTTGTCCCTGGTGGACACCCAGCCGAGCCCCTGGCCTGTCAGCCAGTGGTGGGTGACCATGTGCTCACCACCCTTCGCTCCTGTTGACGGCCCTGAGCACTGGCGCCGGCCTCCCCCATGCAGCTAGGCTGGGAAGACCTCTCCAGCTCACTGGCCCCATACTCCCCCAGGGGCCACCTTGGGCTCTGGGCCCTCAAGTAGCCAGGAGGGCCAGGCCCAGGACTTCCACCTACTACAGGGCCCTGCTGGGGTGGGCCAGAAGGGGCTGGAGGCCTGTTCCAGCTTTGGGCACCAGCTGCAGGCAGGCAGCGTCACAGGCTATTAATAGCCACCAAGGATGTGCCCCGAGAAAGGGGCGCACTGAATACCAGCTGGGAGGGGAGGCTGAGGCAGGGCCCAGAACTGAACACGGAGCCTCACAGCACAGGGAACCCAGGCTGCCCTGCTGGGGAGGACAGTGAGGACGATGTTTGGTTCTGGTTTCTGGGGCTTGATCCTGGGAAATGGGGGAGCTGGGTCAGACGATCCCCACAGCCCCTGCTGGCTCGAGTGGGTCCTAGGGGTAAGGTTTAGCAGAGCCGAATGGTCTTCACTTATAGAATAGAGAACCAAGGTACAGTGAGAGTGTGCCCGAGCTCATCTGCAGGGTCGACGACAGAAGCAAGGTCCTGGGCCCCGCCGTCCAGCAAACTTGCTGAGCATCTGCTTTGCGCCCATCATGTTAAACAGGCATTCTCAGCCCCATTTTACTGATGGGCACACAGAGGCTTGGGCAGGTGGCACAACCTGCTCAAGGTCACACAGCTAAGGGGTGGAGCCTGAATCGGTAACCTATGAGGAGGAGATTTGAGAATGTTCTCTTCGTCCTCCTCCTCTTGAACCAGAATAGAATGTTTGGTGGGGTCTGTATTTGTGTCGAAGGACCAAGGAGAGGAAGAGGCCTTACCTAGAGTCCCAGCCCCCCTGATATGTGCAGAATAATGCATGTGCTACACGGGGACACTTTTCAGGGGAGAAGGTCCTGGGCCTTATGGTGACCCACGAAGGAATAAGACCACTAGCTTAGCTCACTTCATAGACTGGAAGACTGAGGAGGGGAGGGGCTGGCCAGGGCTCCCTGACGACCAGGGCGCAGGCCAGAGTCCTTCAAAGCACCTGTGGGTCCCCCGCTCCCTGGCAGCAAAGAGGAGAGCCCACGTGCAGGCGGATTTCTGTGCTGAAGTACTGAGCCCAGGGGCATTGGGAGGCCAGGGGCATCCTTCACGGGAGGTGTTAAGAGGCAGCGAGCCAGGCTGGGACACCCACTTTGGGGACATAGAGGGAGGGCTCCTCTTCAGGCAAGGTGTTAAGGGGCTCCCAGATGCCCCCACCTTCCTGAGCACAGCAGCCCACTGCGGGCATTCCGGGCAGCCAAGATGGACCAGTCATCCTCCTCTGGCCCCTCTCAGGAGACACCAGCCCTCATGCCAGGTGGGCAGGGAGGTGCTACCTCCTCTGACACTTGTGTCTGGCACTGTCTGGTCCCCAACCACACCTGGTTCCTTTTGCTCCCTAGACCCAATAGGATTGTACCACGTGAAAAGTTTCATTCCTACCCTTCCTCCGTTGACTCGGTTCCCACCCTTCTCTCTAGAGGGTCATTTGTTCATTCATTTATTCATTCCATAAATATTTATTAAGTGCCTACCATGTGCCAGACACCATGTTGGCCATAGGGGTGTGCAGCAGTCAACAAGGCCAGACAGCAAAGTCCCTGCCCTCCAGCTACTTAGGTTTGACTGGGGGAGACAGTCACAATAGATGGCAGAAGTCGGTAAGTTACATAATGCATTAGAAAGTGATATGTTCTCCTGGGGAAAACACAGAGCAGGGTATGGGGGTCGGGAGTGCAGTAGGGCAGCCCGAGTTGAGAAGCTGTCATTTGAGCAGAACTTGGAGGAAATCGTGTGGCTATCTGAGGGTAGAGGTGTCCGGGCAGAGGGAACAGCCCCCAGGCAGGAAGCCAGCATGTTCAGGGGACAGCAGGGAGACCAGTGTGCTGAGCGGGGTATGGGGAGGGAGGTCAGAGGGTCAGTGGAGGGCTTTGGAACAAGAGGGGAGCCCATGGAGGGTGCTGAGCCTGGGAGTAAGGTGACAGTCCCTGGCTGCTGTGTCAGGAATGGACTGTGGGGGGCAGGGGACCAGTCAGGAAGGTACTGTGGGGGCTGAGAGGTGATGAGGTGAGCAGTGGGAGCGAGTGGCGAGTGGCCACTGAGGGTGGCAAACACCTTTCTTAATGTCTGCTGTTGATTCTAAAGTTATTTTATGCAAATACAAGCAAATGGGAAACCTTATTTCCCTTCATTTCAAGGTAGCTTACTAAACACCTGGGACTGTCTGCCTCATCCCAGAGTGATACAGAGGCCCAGAGATGGCAAGGGAGCTGGGGGCCGCTGCTGTGCTCCCTCACCTACGTGGCTGGGGCAGGGCCAGTGGCTCAGCTCTGGGGGGGTCATTGGACACCCTCTAGAAATTCCAAATGCACTCACACTTTAACCCAGCAAGCCTGTTATAGAATGTATCATACAGATACACCTGTGCACTGCAAAACAGCTCCGTACAAGGCTTCCATACGTTGTTTATAGTAGTAACGAGAGGTTAGCCACCACCCAAGTCTCTGCAGTAGGAGTTTGGTTAAATGGATGGCAGCATGTCCGTATGTACCTTTCCAGCCCTGGGGGCCTGCGTTCCACTTCTGCAGGCTCCCCGAGCTTCCTACAGCCTCCTCCGGCCTTGCCCTTGGCGCTGGGCTGGCCTGGGTGCTGTCCATGCCTGTGGTGCTGAAGACTACGGGGCTGGAGGGAGGCCTGGTGCTGTGGACCTGAGACCAAGAGTAGAGAAGGGGAGATAGAACAGGGGGAAGTTCAGGGTTCAACGCCTGGCTCTGCTACTCAGGAGCTGAATGACTTTGGGCAAGTTGCTTAACCCCTCTGAGCCTCAGTGTCCTTATCTACAAAATGGGTTGCTGTGAAGATTGAATGGCAGCAGCAATGTGAAGCCTTGGCACAGTGATAAAATAAATGGCAATTTTTACTGTATCAGTTTAGAGACAGTAAAGCATAGTGGTTAAGCTTTTGGACACCAGAGTGATGGTGCTGGGATTTGAATCTTGGCTCTGCCACTTACTGGATGGATGATATTGATCAAGTGACATGACTGCTCTGTGCCTCAGTTTC
>RJWJ010033475.1:0-17879 GCA_004363605.1 Indri indri | reverse complement strand
AGACAGTAGGATTGCTCGAGCCCAGGAGTTTGAGGTTGCTGTGAGCTAGGCTGATGCCACGGCACTCGCCCCAGGCAAGAGAGTGAGACTCTGTCTCAAAAAAAAAAAAAAAAAAAAAAAAAAAAAAAAAAAAAAAAAAAAAAAAAAAAAAAAAAAAAAAAAAAAAAAAAAAAAAAAAAAAAAAAAAAAAAAAAAAAAAGAAAGGAAAATGAGAACACACAGAAAAGGAGAAATATTTGCAAATCATCTGCTAAAAGACTTATGTACAGAATATATAAAAAATTCCTACAATTCAATAATAAAAATAACTCAATTTAAAACAGGCAAAGGACTGAGTACACATTTCTCTGCAGAAGATACACAATGGCCAATAAGCACATGAAACGATGTTCAACATTAGTCATCAGAGTATTGTAAATGAAAACCACAATGAGCTACCGTATCATACCCACTAGCATGGCTATAATCCAAAAGACAGACAATAAGTGTTCTCGAGCACGTAGAGAAATTGAAGCCTTCATTTACTGGTGGTGGAAATGTCAAAAGATGTGTCTGTTTTGAAAAACAGTTCAGTTTGGCAGTTCCTCAAAAAGTTAAACAGAGTTAACATATGACCCAGCAACTTCACTCCTTTGGTGGAAGACTGAATTGAAAACATTGTTCACATAAAATCTGTACACAAATGTTCATAGTGACATTATTCACAAAAGCCAAAAGTGTAAACAACCCACATGTTCATCAAGTGATGAATAGATAAACAAAATGTGGTATACTCATACAACAGACCATTGTTGAGCTATGAAAAGGAATGATATATTAATATACTTTACTACGTGGCTGAACCTTAAAGTGTTATCCTAAATGATTAAGAAGTCAGTCACAGAAGACCATATATTATATGATTTCATTTATATGAAATGTCCAGAATACGCAAATCTTAAGATTGAAAGTAGACAAGTGGTTACTTGGAGGTAGGTAAGAGGGAAGAATGTGGAGTTACAACTAAGGAGTAAGGGGTTTCTTTCAAGGAAAACAAAAATGTTCTATAATTATATTGTGGTGATAGTTACACAACTCTGTGAATACACTAAAAACCATTGTACTGGCCGGGTGTGGTGGCTCACGCCTGTAATCCTAGCATTCTGGGAGGCTGAGGCGGGCGGACTGTTTGAGCTCAGGAGTTCGAGACTAGCCTGAGCAAGAGCGAGACCCCGTCTCTACTAAAAACAGAAAGAAATTAATTGGACAGCTAAAAATATATAGAAAAAATTAGCCGGGCATAGTGGCGCATGCCTGTAGTCCCAGCTACTAGGGGGGCTAAGGCAGGAGGATCGCTTGAGCCCAGGAGTTTGAGGCTGCTGTGAGCTAGGCTACCGCCACGGCACTCACTCTAGCCAGGGCAACAGAGTGAGACTCTGTCTCAAAAAAAAAAAAACAAAAAACCATTGTACTCTACACTTTAAGTGGGCTAATTTCATGGTACGTGAACTATATCTCAATAAAGCTGTTAGAAAAAGAAATGCTACTTAAAGCTCAATATGATTAACTATAGGAATCCACCAGTATGAAAAAATGCCGAACAATTTCTAAGACCTACCAAAGGAGACATCCTAGATACCTCACCAGTTTTTTTTTTTTCTTGTAGGCCCTGGGCCTGAGTTTATTTTCAAGTCCATCTCAAAATTCTGTATTTAATTATGCTTTGTCTGCTTTGTTCCAGGAAGCGTTTGCGGTTTCTCTATGTTCTCTATTTTCAGTTCTCAAGTGGAACTAATTTGAGATACCTTACCAATTTTGATCTCCACTCCTCATGACAGAAGATGCTAAGCACAGCTTCTCTCTGATGGACCATGGTTCTGTGGGGCCAGTACTCAGCAGCTTGTGTTCTGAAAGGAAAGGCGGCTTATAGACAACCACTAAGACAGTAGTTCTGAGCCCCAGAAGGACTAAAAGCCTAATACAAAACATCCCAACTTGTTAGGACAAAGTGAGCTACTGTCACCAAATTTTGATTTTCACCTCTCCAGTGAAACACCCCACTGCAGGCGGTACTTATTAGTTGAACGTGAATTACAGAACATTTTATTTCTTCAAATGCTATGGCTTCAAGCTCCGTTCTATTAAAAAACAGGGAATGCCAGATTAAACAGTTCTATGGAAAGCCTCAGTTTTAAGAATACTGTATTTTCATTCCAAACTGAATACGAGGTCTTATTTCCCAAGATTCCGAGCGGCCAGCCCCTCCTACCGCCCGCCTCCCTCTTAGCATAAACTTGTTTACTTCTCTCAGCACCACCCCCCCCCTCACCCGACTGTCGGGCCTAAAAGACTTCTTCCATCCATGAAACAGAGAAAACTGGCTGAAATGCATGAAACGCAATTTCCTCAGTAGCAGAAAAAGCTCATCGTTAAAAGAGCCCACTTCCACAAGCTCACAAATGCTGGTCAGAAAATGAATGGCTCTTTGAGATGCTGGCCACTCCGTATGGCTCACAACATCTCTTCGTCTGCACGTCCGAGTTTCTAGATTGCCTTATGGCTTACCCCGCAGAGCTCCTGCCATACAAGGACTCACTGAGTTGCTTTTCTCAAACCTCCGTTCCCTCCCTGAGACACAAGACCCTAGGTTTCTGGGCCTCCAAACGCTGGCCTCACGACGCCGTTGAGCTCAGGTCTCTGAAAACCCTAGGATCTCAGGCAAACCACTTCTCCCATTCCCTAAGCGTGTAACAGAAATGTGGTGCCTCCCCTCGACTCCACAAAGGCTTTCCACGCCAGAGCGACTCATACTCACTGCCGGTTCCTGTCGCCATCTTGGCCCCGAAGTCTCCAACCTCCGAGGAGAAAACAGTCTGGTTGGGCCGAAACCAGGGAGCTCTGGGAAATAGAGTACGGCGTTGGTTCGCAGTGCCTCCTGGGAAACGGAGTTTCCCGCTACCCTCGACGAAGCAAGCGGCCTAAGCCAGTTATCTTTGGCGCCCCTCGGAAGGAGTGTTGCTAAGGAAAGAAAGGGATGGCGACTAAAGCCTCAGGATTTCCTTTTGGCTTCTTAGGAGAGAAATGTCTAGGATTCAAGGAAAACGGTTAAGTGGGAGAAATCCCCGGAGAAACTCCGAACTCGCGACGGTTGATAAACCGGACCCAACCGGTTGAGTTGAGAAGTGAAGCCGAAATTAACGGCTTCCCAATCTAGTCCGCCCCCTCCCTTACGCTGATTGGTAGCTGCAGGCTTCGCTAGCTGATTGGCCGAACTAACGCCGCGCGTAATTTAAAATATTTATCGGTGACAAAGCTGTACCTCGTGGGCGGAGTTGTGCTCTCGGGCTGCGAAAGTCCAGTTTCGGCGACGGGGCGTGAGTGGGCCAGTACTCGAGGGGAAGCAAGTGTCACGTCTTCGGGTGAGTGTGCGGGTGGGCTGGAGCCCGTGTTACCAGCTTTCGCCCGCGCGGAATAGGCCTTCAGAAAGCAGAGCTGCAGCCGTCTCTTTTTTTCTTAATAGCATACTGTGGGCCCTGGGGGAGGTTGGAGGAGCCTAGGGATCCTGACACCACCTCCACAGCAACAGTGGGCGAGGCACTCTCTTGGAGCGTCGGCTTTTGGAACCAGATAGCTGTTGTTGATTCCCGTCCGTGTTCAGAAATGCCGCCTTAAACTGAATTAAATAATTAACTCGTTCTCTCCTTCCCTTACGCTTTCCCAGTAATTGGAGGGGAAAGGGATTAGTAATTCAGACATCAGGACCGGGTGTCCTGGGGCAAGGGAATAGTTTCTTACCTAGAATTCTCAGCCCCTTCTGTCCCTTACTGCTGCGGACCCCAGCCTCCGGGCTGCGCACCTATACCGGTCCGCTGCCTGGTAGGGACTGAGCCACAGAACTCAGCGCTACCCCGCCCCTCCACCGCCGTCCGTGGAGAAATTGTCTTCCATGAAACTTAGGGACCGGGTGGGGCGGTGGGGGTCGCACAGCAGGTGAGTGGCAGACGGGTGAGCAAGCAAGCAAGTGAAGCTTCATCTGTATTTACAGCCGCACCCCATCGCTGGCATCGCCGCCCGAGCTCCACCTCCCCTACCCCCAGACACTATCTCCCCCCTCGCCCCCAGTGTCAGTGGAAAAATTGTCTTCCATGAAACCGGTCTCTGGTGCCAAAAAGGTTCGGGACCACTGCTTTATGGTTCTTCTCCTTACCCACTCTTGTCTCTTTTTAGACCTGGGCTTCCCCTGCCATTATGTCACAAGGGATCCTTTCTCCGCCAGCTGGCTTGCTGTCTGATGAGGATGTCGTAGTCTCCCCCATGTTTGAGTCCACAGCTGCAGATTTGGGGTCTGTGATACGCAAGGACCTACTGTCAGACTGCTCTGTCATCTCCGCCTCCCTGGAGGACAAGCAGCAGGTAAAAGAATTGGGGAGTGGTTTGGGGCAGAAAGTGATATCTTCAGCCTAATAGTTGTCCATACAGGGCAGCATGAGGTCAAAGACCAGCAATTCTGAAGGTCTGAGAAATCAATTCAAAATTAAGGGCATGGCAAGTAAAAAATGTAGAGTTGTGTGTTCATAAGCACTATTATTTGCATTGCATTAATGAAATACCCTCAAGTGCATGCTCTCCAGTTAATCTCTGACAGAAGGATAATAGTTGTCTCTTCTTCATCATGAGGCCCAGTGGTGTTAAATAATTTACACAAGTCATACTGACATTAAGTAGGTGGAATGTGTATTTAGCTTTTAATAGTATCAACCATACCTTGCATTTATTGAGCCTTGCTTTCTGCTAGGCCAGGGTTTTTCAGTCTCAGCATTACTGATGTTGGGGCCAGATAATTCTTTGTTATAGGGGGCTTTCATGTGCATTATAAGATGTTTAGCAGCATTTCTGGACTCTACCCACTAAATGTCCCACTTTTGACAACCAAAAAATGTCTCCAGACATTGCTAAATGGCCCTTGTAGGTGAAATGGCCCTGGTCAAGAACCACTGAATGAGGCCCTATGCTAAGCATTAACATACATTAGTACATTTTATCCTCTTATAGATTTTCTCTTAGAAACTTATAAAGTTCCATGAGAGCAGGGTCTTTGATAATGTCCCTCACTATGGACTGCCAGAGCCTCTCAGTGTTCCTGGGCCATAATAAGCACTCTTTAAATATCTATTGAATGAATGAGGTGGGTGCTATTATTAATCCCATTTTACAGGTTAGGAAATTGAGGCAAAGAGAATTTAAGGAACTTTGGACTCAAATTCAGGTGTGTCTGTCTCCCAGGTGCTTAACTACTATGCTTTGCTTTAGTATCACATACCGATTTTCATACCAGTCAACAATTCTAATTCAGATCATTAGTGTGGCAAGCCAGGTTTGCAAGATAATGATGAGACAAGGAAGGGTAACAAAGCAGTAAAAAAGTCCATGTCAGGTGGAATGATTATGGAACCAAAGAGTAGCTGCAGAGACATTTGAGGTGGAATTGGGGTAGTGTTACCATGATTCCTAGGAACTATGCTATGCTTGCTCATTTGCTCAGAAGTAACTGCCGAGTTTAATCTGGTTGTGGGCTGGAATTTTGCCACAGGTGACATCTGAGGACAGTACAGAGAAGGTGAAAGTATACCTGAGAGTCAGACCCTTGTTACCTTTAGAGTTGGAACGACAGGAGGATCAGGTGAGTGTCTAAGGAGGGAGGATTTAGGATGGAATGATGCAGTACAGAAGAGATTTCCAGGAATGTTTCCTTCTGTAATAACTATATTTCCCCCCTTCTCAGGGTTGTGTTCGTATTGAGAATGTGGAGACGCTCGTTCTACAAGCACCCAAGGATTCCTTTGCCCTGAAGAGCAATGAGCGGGGAATTGGTCAAGCCACTCACAAGTTTACCTTTTCCCAGGTATGGGAGGGTACTGGTCTGTGAATAAGGGACCAACATTTAGGGGCAACTTTATTCCCTCTTTGGAGGAAAAGGTTTTCTACTCAACTGTGAGTTCCTTATATGTGCACACTGATAATTTTGGAGGGCCCTAAGTATGTATTATGCAATGTGTCCAATAATTTATGTGCATTAATTCCCAACAATTCTGTTATTTTTATCATTGTTATCCCTATTTTCCTGACAAGGATACTGTGGGTCAGTGAAGGTAATATTGCTAAAGCCACATAGCTAGAGTTAGATCCACCCATCTCTAAAACCCACACTTGTGACCATTATATTGTCCCATTGTGTGTGTACAGCGTCAGGCTTAGTGCAGTGCATAGCATTCCTTAAGTCTTTGTTGATTTGGGTGATGATGGACTAGCAAAGACTGGTTGAATCATCAGTGTTTAGAGAGCAGCTGACAGAACTGCAGGAAGAATCTGCTTGAGTGGTTTCCAGAGCCAACCACCCAGGAAGGGATACATCTGCTGCCTCTGCTCAGGAGGCAAGTGGGAGATGAAGGATGGGCCTCTGAGAAACTGGGTCTGTCTCTAGATCTTTGGGCCAGAAGTGGGACAAGCATCCTTCTTCAACCTGACCATGAAGGAGATGGTAAAGGATGTACTCAAAGGGCAGAATTGGCTCATCTATACATATGGAGTCACCAACTCCGGGAAAACCCACACAATTCAAGGTGAGTTGAAGGGCTTCACGGGACTGCTTATTGGCCTGTAGTGGTGAAGTCTACCTTTTGATCCTCTGAGTTGGGGGGGCGAAAGGCACTTGCCTCAGCTCTCCATCTTTTGTATGCCTCCAGGTACCACCAAGGATGGAGGGATTCTCCCACGGTCCCTGGCTCTGATCTTCAATAGCCTCCAAGGCCAACTTCATCCAACACCTGATCTAAAGCCAGTACTCTCCAATGAGGTAATCTGGCTAGACAGCAAGCAGATGCGACAGGAGGAAATGAAGAAGCTTGCCTTGCTAAATGGAGGCCTCCAAGAGGTAAAGTGTTGGTATCCATGGAGGCAGAGGCAGGAGGTACAAATGTCAGGAAAGTTTTGTGCTTACCTTCTCCCTGTGCTCCTCCAGGAGGAGCTGTCCACCTCCTTGAAGAGGAGTGTCTACATTGAAAGTCGGATGGGTACCAGCGCCAGCTTTGACAGTGGCATTGCTGGCCTCTCTTCTACCAGTCAGTTTACCAGCAGTAGCCAGCTGGATGGTATGTACCAGGCCTGGGCTCTGTGCCAAATAATAGTAGGAACCCACTCCCTGTTCCCAACAGCTGCCAGGGGTGCAGACCAGAGATTGCAACCTGAGCTCCTCCCCTGCAGGCCAAAGGGGAGATGGACTGCTCCTAGGGTTGATGCTCTGTACATTGGCTTCTTCCCCAGAAACAAGTCACCAATGGGCACAGCCAGACACTGCCCCAGTAAGTGTACCAGCAGACATTCGCTTCTCTATCTGGATCTCCTTCTTTGAGATCTACAATGAACTGCTTTATGACCTGTTAGAACCACCTAGCCAGCAGCGCAAGAGGCAGACTCTGCGACTATGCGAAGATCAAAATGGCAACCCCTACGTGAAAGGTATGAGAATGTGGGGAGTCTGGCATGATCCCTAGAGGAGAATTGGGGAGAGACTAGGAATAATTTGGATGTTCTCATCTTATGCCCTTCTCTCCTTTGGCCTCAGATCTCAATTGGATTCATGTTCAAGATGCTGAGGAAGCTTGGAAACTCCTAAAAGTGGGTCGTAAGAATCAGAGCTTTGCCAGCACCCACCTGAACCAGAACTCCAGCCGCAGGTGAATGAGTTATGAAAATAAACCCTTCGCTATGTTCCAGGAAACATTAGTCCTCTGCCTGATCATGGAAGATGTGAATGACCTTTTTCTTTTTCTTAACTTCCAGTCATAGCATCTTCTCAATCCGGATCCTGCACCTTCAGGGGGAAGGGGATATAATCCCTAAGATCAGCGAGTAAGTTTTTCAATTTAGAAATCTGGGCTTCTTGGCTATAAAATGACAGTTCAGGGAGCATGGAGGGAGGTCCTCAGAGGAATTAACTTTTTCTCCTTCCTTGTGTACAGAGATTCTTGGTGGGCCCTCCCCTCCAGAACGATACAAACGGCTGGAAGGCTCATAACATATGAGGTCTTTATGTGTGTGCATCATTCTAGGCTGTCACTCTGTGATCTGGCTGGCTCCGAGCGCTGCAAAGATCAGAAGAGTGGTGAACGGCTGAAGGAAGCAGGAAACATTAACACCTCTCTGCATACCCTGGGCCGCTGTATTGCTGCCCTGCGCCAAAACCAGCAGAGCCAAAACCAGCAGAACCGGTGAGCTTTTAACTGTAAGCTCTGGGATGGCCTGGGGCTCTGTAGTTTGCTAAGAGGCTTCTTGGTCACCACTGAGGCTCTGCAGTTTGCCAAGAGGCTTCCTGGTCACCACTGGCGACAATGTTGGCATACCCCAAGGGCTGGAGTTCTGCTAATAGCTCTATTATCTCTGATTCTCTGCCAGGTCAAAGCAGAACCTGGTTCCCTTCCGTGACAGCAAGTTGACTCGAGTGTTCCAAGGCTTCTTCACAGGCCGAGGCCGTTCCTGCATGATTGTCAATGTGAATCCCTGTGCATCTACCTATGACGAGACTCTTCATGTGGCCAAGTTCTCGGCCATTGCTAGCCAGGTGAGAAGCTATAGGTGTGATGGTTGTGCTCACTTTGAGCTGGTAACTTTAAGAAAGTTACTAGGGACAAGTTATGGAATCAATTATGATTTTTCCCCCCTCCAGCTTGTGCATGCCCCACCTGTGCAACTGGGATTCCCATCCCTGCATTCGTTCATCAAGGAACATAGTCTTCGGGCATCCCCCAGCTTAGAGAAAGGGGCTAAGGCAGACCCAGGCCTTGATGATGACATTGAAAATGAAGCTGACATCTCCATGTATAGCAAGGAGGTGAGAATACAAGAAAGCTTTGATACAGCCACTTAACGGCTACACATTTTCCATGCTGCCCTCCACGTGGGCCGGTACTGTTTTGGGACATGGGCATCTGATGATCTCTGACTTGTGTGTCCCTCCTAGGAGCTCCTACAGGTGGTAGAAGCCATGAAAGCACTGCTTTTGAAAGAACGACAGGAAAAGCTGCAGCTGGAGATGCAGCTCCGTGAAGAAATTTGCAATGAGATGGTGGAACAGATGCAACAGCGGGAACAGTGGTGCAGGTACTGACTGAACGACCCCTTCTGCTCTGTCCCCTGGGACAGAGGGTGGGAAGTAGGGACTGGGATGGAGTTGTGTCTCAAGATCTGTCTTCCAAGTTCACTCCTCAGACTCTTCACTCACTCTTTTGTCTTTCTAACAGTGAACATTTGGACACCCAAAAGGAACTATTGGAGGAAATGTATGAAGAGAAACTAAACATCCTCAAGGAGTCACTGACAAGTTTTTACCAAGAAGAGATTCAGGTAAGTTGCCCTGAACCAGCTTCACCTAGCTGCTGAAATTTCCATTGCTAGCTTGCCTGAGGTAAACAGATTTTATAAACTCTGGAAAAGACAGAAATGTATAACTCACATTTCTCTATTTCCCTTAGTGCTTTATAGAGAGATATTCAATCTGTGTTTGGTGAATTAAGGGTTTAGCTGGCCAGGAAATGGTGTAAGTGCTGGCAAACAGGATTTCAAGGCATGAGTGTCAGGAAGTATTTTTGTTCCTTTGTTCAATCATCTGTTCCTGCACTATTTGTCTGACTCTGGATGGAACTATACTCTTTGCTTCCCTCTTAGGAGCGGGATGAAAAGATTGAAGAGCTAGAAGCTCTCTTGCAGGAAGCCAGACAGCAGTCAGTGGCCCATCAGCAATCAGGGTCTGAATTGTCCCTACGACGGTCACAAAGGTTGGCAGCTTCTGCTTCTACACAGCAGCTCCAGGACGTTAAAGCTAAACTACAACAGTGCAAAGCAGAGCTAAACTCCACCACTGAAGGTGAGGAAAGAGAGAAGGACGCCTAACAGTAGCTCAGGGAAGAACTGTTACCTGGGCCTTCCGACTCCCACTCCAGCATAATTTCCTCAACTGTGAGCTACATCCCCCTGACCTTTTACTCTAGGATGTACATGGCCTCACTTTTTATACCTGAGGCAAGCTACTGTTAACTCAGTTAAAGAGGTAAGTCTAAGGCTAGAAAAACCCTATATTTAAGTTTCCTGTTTCCTTCCCTCAGAGCTGCAGAAGTATCAGAAAATGTTAGAACCACCACCCTCAGCCAAGCCCTTCACCATTGATGTGGACAAGAAGTTAGAGGAAGGCCAGAAGGTAATTACCTTTCTCTGCTACCAAAGCTCTTATCTAGGTAATTTCCAACATCTAACATTCTTTATCACTGGTTCACGTGAGGACAAGATGATTTTCTGTGCACAGTCCTGGAGAGTGGCTATTTCACTCAGCTGACTAGCCTTTCTAGTTTTACTTCTGTTCAAATAGTAGCTACCCAACCCCTCCAGATCACTACTCTGGTTGATCTTGGCCACAATCTGTTTTCTACTCCCCCTTTTTCAGAATATAAGGCTGCTTCGGACAGAACTTCAGAAACTCGGTGAATCTCTCCAAGCAGCAGAAAGAGCCTGTTGCCACAGCACTGGGGCAGGAAAACTTCGTCAAGCCTTGACCACTTGTGATGACATCTTAATCAAACAGGTTAGGGCAGCCTATATACCCCCTCCTCTCCTACCAGCCCACTCCAGTATATATATATATATATACATAAGAAGGCAAATGAGGACTAGAAGAGAAAAGTAAATATTTTTAGGCTGAATTTATTTCCTTGCAATATCAAAATAACTACTCTTTTTAAGCATTTACTAAGTACCAAGCACTATGCTAAGTAATTTGCAGGCATTTTCTGTCATAATAACCCTAGGAAAGTAGATGCTACTATATTTCATCTGAGATGCCACTGATTAGACGAAACCATTATTTTATGTACTAGTAAGAAAAAAGTATTAATATACTCTATGACATTTTTCATCAATAAGATGCATCTTGATTCCAGAGATGTGAAAATGTTAAGGAAAAATATACATCTCAGAACTTAGGGACTGAGTCTCTTAGAAGTTAAATAAACTTATTCAAGCTTCTATTACCATATGTGTTAGAAAATGTCCTATTCAGCACTACTTATGTTTTGGTCTCAAAAGAAAATACTCGCTGTTCAGTTATAAGCTCTGACCTTAAAAAGTTCATCTTTGAAGAAACAGTTGTTACTAATAACTAAAATTGGATGATATGTTATTACCTTGCCTTCTTGTTTTTCTAATATACCAGACAGAAATGTGTTTTCTGGAACTTTATTGATCTTCCTTAGGACCAGACCCTGGCTGAGCTGCAGAATAACATGATGCTCGTGAAACTAGACCTTCGGAAGAAGGCAGCATGCATTGCTGAGCAGTATCATACGGTGCTAAAACTCCAAGGCCAGGCTTCTGCCAAAAAGCGCCTTGGTGCCAACCAGGAAAACCAGCAACCAAACCAGCAACCCCCAGGGAAGAAACCATTCCTTCGAAATTTACTTCCCCGGACACCTACCTGCCAAAGCTCAACAGACTGCAGCCCTTATGCCCGGATCCTGCGCTCAAGGCACTCTCCTTTACTTAAATCTGGGCCTTTTGGCAAAAAATACTGAGGCTGTGGGGAAGGAGAAGAGCAGTCATTGCCCTGAGGTGGGTCAGCTTGAGGTGTTTCACCTTAAGAAACAGGTCTCTTTGAAGCTTTACTATACACCTGGAACTCTACCCAGAATGCAATACTCAGACACTAGTTGCTTTTTCTCTTTTGTATTATAATCACCTATATAATCTCATGTTTTTTTACTTATGTCATTTCTATGCACACAAGAAAGTTATATTAAAGATATTATCGTTCACTTTTATTTGAATTACAAATGTAGCAAAACCATTAAAAGAAATTATAAAAAGGGGCAGAACAATTGAAAACCAAACATCATTCTGGCCCATGGGAGCCCTGCATGGGCACGGCACTGGAGACCAGTAACGAGTGTAGAAGCTAGCCTAAGAAGCCTTAGTAAGAAATGAATTCAAGTGGCATTAGGTATTCTAAACCTTCCTTAATATAAAATGAAGTGTCATACCTTAGGAGGTGAATAGATAACAAATGTCCTTGGAATAAAAATGAAGGCTGGACTCTGAGCTCAGATGATCTATAGCATCTACTGTACAAATTCACTACAGCAGACATTATAGTCACAGCATATCACTTCCTACTGAATACATATGCACAGGCCTGAAATGCTCCAACAGCACCACAGGAATGGATTCCCTTTACCTTGTTCTAGATAGATAAAGGCTGAAAAAACATGCTGTTGGAAATAGGAGGGAAAAAACAGTTATACTGAAAATTTATTAAAACAGACCAGCTTGAAGTGAGTTTATTATCTGTATAGTCACAAAAGGTATTTCCAATACCCATGAAGTTATCTGTAATCCTGTCTCCTTGCTTTGCTTTTGTAGGAGTACAGTTAACACTATAGCCATGATTTGCTCTCAGTAAGGGTCATCAGCAGTTCCAAGCTCAGTGAGCTCTTTTTTGCCCTTTTATCTAACTTAGTACTTCCTCTTTGAAAGCTTTTACTATAGAAGACTCCTTCTCAAAAATATTTTGGAAGATTGTCTCCCTAGAGTGTGAATAAATGTATAGCTTCACTCCATTTAAACCTAATCTCTGACATCAGAATGGGGGTCATGCTCAGCAAATCCAAGAGCAAGGTCATTACTATCCATTGCCCTGACCTCTTCCTAGGATACTCAGTGCCCCTACGGCCAACAGAAGGTAGAGTGGCTGACTTTTCTCCCTTGCCTTTCTCCCAATCCCAGCAGCATTAAAACTTTGTCCTGTAGCATTGCCTGTGCCAAAGTGCAACGGGGATGCATTTTTTAGGGGGTAGGGTTGGGGGACGGCTCTGAGAAGAAGGCCAGGATCCAAAGCCACTCTCAACAGACGGGAGATAGAAGTGCTTCTAATTGGCAAAAGACAATGTCTTCCTGCCAGTATTATTCTGTCAATCTGCTCCTGAAGGTGATTATATAAACTGTCTCCATGGAGCTGTTTCCATCTGTAGAAACAAGAAGAGCTGTGGTCCTTGGAAGAACAGATATGACTGTTCTGTACGTGGAGGTAAGGCTTAAGATGGGTCTAGCAACGTGCTGGCTTGAAAGTAGCCAACTATGGTGTGACAGAAGATAAGTTGAGTGGAGAAACTCTGCGTGTGGGAGTGTTGTTAGCAGAGAGTGAAGCAGGGAGGAAAAAGGGAGTAGGTGTCTCGGTGGTGGAAGTCTCTCCTTGGTTTCGAAGCTGTAGGATTTGCCGGAGTAAGGCCTTACCTTCTTCCCGGGTCTGAAACAAAGTTAGGCAATTGTTTCAAAATATGCCCGAAGCTATTCTCAAAAATAGGTTATTAAGATACTGATATATTAATACAAGTTCCACAGATCATGGTAGGCTTTCTACTTACATTCCTACCCACCTTCCACCCAAATCATGGTAAAGATCAAATGTTCTAGCCTAAAATCCAAACCCTTTATTAAAGAACCGACACTCACATCATTGAATGCACAGCACTTTTGGGCACAAGTTGAAGCTTCATCCCACAGCTTGCACTTAAAATAGTACTGGGCCAGATAGCGGAAAGCAGTGCTTTCCTCCAGGTGTTCCACTATTTCCTAGAAAGGGAAAGCAGGAATGACTGAGGTGATGATAATAAGATCAGCAACACAATTCCCATGCCATGATACATACCCCACAGGAATAGATATCTTGGATATACTTGATGTAACACTGGGCAGCCTGTTCTGACTCAGTCAATTGTTCATGAAGCCTACAAAAGAAATTGATCTTTAGTACAAATCAGATCTTGAAGCAAGTTAGTGACAAAAAGTAAAAGCACATAATTAAGACCAAAAAATGACAATACATAGAAAAGTACAAATTTTGAAATAAATGACACCCTGGGACCTAGAATAGTATTAGTGCCCACGAGATGTGCTGGTTACTGTTATCAAAACTTAGAATCATGACTCTGCTACTAATGATAGAGAGTTAGTAAATACTTAAGCTGGATAACATTCTTAAAAACTTCTCTGGTAATACACAGAGTGGGATTTAAAAAGATACCAAGCAACTCAGATTTCTTTCTAAGAACTCAGAAGAGAACCGGCAGGAATGAAATTGCATTTAAGAACCTCATGCCTACTATTTCTGAGTTATTCCTAATTTTTCTGGCCCTTGTCAGGAAGAGATCAGTACTTTAAAGTTGTGTTCCTAGACTGCTCTGACACAAATTTCATTTCATTTTTCTTCAGTTCATTCTTGATCCCTTGCCTAATAGGGAAGCAATTCCCCCCTTCAAAGTAGCATTCCCTAGAGTTAAGATGGCTGAATTCACAAACTAGCATTCAGACACCCTGCTACCCCACACCCATGAAGGATGGGAGGTAGATGGGAGGCCCCAGAACATGCAAGACCTACCATCCCAAAGAAGCCAACACAAATATCAACAGCATTTCACTCCTTTCACTCACTTTGCCAGTTTCACCAGAGCCATTTTCTCCACATCTCCCACGGCGTAAGCTCTCCAATAACACTGTCAAAAAAATAAACTGATCACTTTGACCACTGTCCCATGTGCCATGACTTATCACATAAAGGCTAAGGCCCTGAAAGCCTCCCAGAAGTTCAGACTTGCAGAATGTAAGGCATTTTTACTAGCTCTGATAGGTCCAGGCTTCATACTAACATTCCCACTGATGATCCTGGCCAAGCTTTGCTTTTACCCTATGTACCTATAAATATTCAGACTTTCCTATGCAGGTAGATCAGAATAAGGGAAAAATTAGAGCACAGATAGCCCAACCTTTAAACAACAGATCCATTTAAATTCTTCAGAACCCAATTTCAGGTACCTTCTTGGCTTCCACTAGTTGATTGAGTTTCTCATAACATTCTCCTAAAGCAACCAGCATACGAGAATCATTGGGCCTGAAAAAGAATTGGCAGTCTGAGCAAAGACTTTATTAGTAACTGAAATCCTCCCTTGAAGAACCAGCACAACTGCTATTTCAAATCTATGCAAGGACTCGTCTTTAACCTAATGCTTCATAATTAGATTACTCTGTATTTGTAATTATGCTGTTAGTTATGCACTAAATAAACATGACCAGGCTGGGTGCAATGGTTCATGCCTATAACCTCAGCACTTTGGGAGACCAAGATGGAAGGATCACTTGAGGCCAGGAGTTTAAGACCAGCCTGGGCAACACAGCAAGACCCTGTCCCTACAAAACACTTAAAAATTACCCAGGCATGGTGGTGGCATGCACCTGCAATCCCAGCTACTTGGGAGGCTGAGGCAGGGGGATTGCTTGAGCCCAGGAGTTTGAGGTTGCAATGAGATATAACACTGCCACCACTGCACTCTAGCCTAGGCAAAAGAGGAAGACCCTGTCTCAAAAAAGACCAAACAGTATTTAGGAAGTTTAAACTCAGGTCTCCAAGAGTCCAAAACCATTCACTGTGGTTCATCAGTAGCTATCAAAAGAAAAGTTATTAGCCCTTCCCACACCAAACACATTGTCAACTGACAAGACTTACCGAAGCTGGTGGGCCCGTCTGTAATAATAAAGACAGTAAAAGGGCATCTTAAGGATTTCATAGGTCTGCCCAAGGCCATACCAAGCTCTGTAGTCCCGTTTGTTGACCTCAATGGCATGTCTAAGAAATGGAAAAGACAGACTGGTAAGAGGGCAGAATCAAGGTTAGCAACTTGCAGGCTCAATAGAGGCTCCTGATATCACAGCAATCTGCTCCACCTCACCCCTCAACAAGGTGCTCACCTGTAAGCCTGGATAGCAGCTGATGTGTTCTTCATTTCCATGTACTCGTGTCCCATCAGCGTCCAGGCCCCAAGATACCGAGGATTCAATTTCAGGGCTCTCTGGAAATATAAGGCTGCCTTCTCATGCTGAGAACGTAAACTATAATAATTGCCTGGTTAAAAACAAAAAACAAAAAAATGAGTAACTAGAGAGGTAAAAATAAGAGTCCATTAAAATAGCATTCTACCAAGTAGGCATGAAACTATAACCTATTTGCCTTAAAGTCCTGGCAAAAAAACCAATTGTACACAGGGAAATATTATTCCCTTGGGAAATATATTTCATCTATCACATGTTCTACTTTTTTAAAAAAGTGTTTCCAAACGTTCCAAGTTTTCCATTTTATCTCATCTGGATACAGCATTTATATATATTTTTTCTTTCCTTATTTTTTTATTCCAACCTCTAAGTGGAACAAGATACACGTTTTCTTAATAAAGAGCAGGAAATTTCCAGAGTGTGCTTTAGATTGGTGGTTTTCAAACTATATTCCTTAGAGCCTAGATTTCTAAGGAGGTACATCAAGGGTGAAAATGTAGAGCTCTGTCAGTGAAGAGACAACCTGTTGAACGAGAGAAAATATTTGTAAACTATTCATCTGACAAGGGACTAATATCCGGAGTATAAAAGGAACTCAAACAATTGGACAATAAAAAAAAAAAAATCCCATTAAAAAGTGGGCTAAAGACATGGATAGATATTTCTCAAAAAAAGACATACGAATGGCCAGCAGGTATATGAAAAGAAACTCAACATCAGTAATCATCATGGAAACGCAAATCAAAACCACAATATCATCTTACCCAAGTTACAATGGCTATTATTAAAAAGAAAAAAATAATTGATGCTGGCAAGGATACAGAGAAAAAGGAACTCTTATACACTGTTGTACAACCACTGTGGAAAACATGGAGATTTCTCAAAAAACTAAAAATAGAACTACCATATCATCCAGCAATCCCACCACTTGGTATTTCTCCAAAGGAAAATCAACATATCAAAGGAATACTTGCACTTGCTTGTTTATCACAGCATTAGTCACAATAACAAAGATATGGAATCAACCTATTGACGGACAAATGGATAAAGAAAATGTGGTATATATACACAACGGAATATCATTTGGCCATAAAAAAAAGAATGAAATCATGTCATTTGCAGTAACATGGATGGAACTGGAGGTCATTATGTTAAGTGAAATAAGCCAGGCACAGAAAGACAGATATGGCATGTTCTCACATGTGGAAACTAAAAATGTTGGTCTCATGGAGATAGAGAATAGAATGATAGATGCTGGAGGCTGGGAAGGGTTATGTGGGTGGAAGGAGGGGATAAAGAGAGAGAGGTTGCATAGTGGGTACAAACATACAGTTAGATAGAAGAAAAAAGCCCCAATATTCAGCAGCAGAGTAGGGTGACTATAGTTAGCAACAATGTATTATATATTTCAAAGCAGCTAGAAGAGAGTATTTGAAATGTTACCAATACATAGAAATGATAAATATTCAAGGTGATGGATACCCCAAATACTCTGACTTGATCACATATTCTATGCATGTAAAAAATATTCACATGTACCCCATAAATATGTCAAATATTTTGTACCAAAAAAAAAAATTACAATCCAACCCATCTTGACTCTCTCAATCCTTCTTACAATTACCTATTTTTGTTATATGGAAATTATCACCTTCTAATAAATCATAATTTATACACTTAAAAAAAAAAGGTAGCGCTCTGAGCTTCCCTCTCCCATAAGAATCAAAGCCGTTCTATTATCATCAGTCTTGAAAAGTACAAGTGAAAGATTTTAGGATTCTGTGAAAAAGTTTATTTGAAGAAGAATATAAAAGCTGTCTGTCTTACATCAACTGGTGAATGAATAAACAAAATGTGGTATATCCAAACAATGGAATACTACTCAGCAATAAAAAGAACTATCAATACATACTATAGCGCAGATGAACCTCAAAAACATGCCAACTGAAAGAAGCCAGATAGTAAGACTAAATAGTGCAAGA
>RJWJ010033474.1:0-17884 GCA_004363605.1 Indri indri | reverse complement strand
GCAGGGTTGGGGTGAGGAAGAAGGAAGGGACATACAGGGGACTCCAATGTATTGATTACACAGCTATTCATTTGTATGAATATTTTAAATATTGTCTAAAACATTTTTAACAGGCTATTCCCTCATGAATACTTAAAAAGTAACTTGTACACCTCTATTGTACACTTAAAAGTAACTTGTGAGAAATAAATTTAAGTGATGGCAATGCCATCTTGCTTAACACATCTTACGGTAAAATTAACATCCTGCCTTCATTTGATTGCTTTCTAAGACAGTGGCTGCTTTGGCAACAGCAGTACTCAGCTGCACACAAACACATACCATTCACATATGTGTGACTATGTATTGCAAACATATATCACAGCATATCTGTTATAACTCGATTCATTTGTGTTAAGAAAACATCTTGAAATACTCCTGAGATTGCCGGGCATGGTGGCTCATGCCTGTGCAACATAGCAGACACTGTCTCTACAAGAAATTTCTTTAAAAAATTAGCTGGGCATGGTGGTGCATGCCTGTAGTCTTAACTACTTGGGAGGCTGAGGCAGGAGGATTGCTTGAGCCCAGGAGTTTGAGGCTGCATCATGCCACTGCACTGCAGCCTGGGCAACAGAGCAAGACCCCCATCTCTTAAAAAAAAATACCCCTGAAGTCATTAGTTTCTGTGTAAGGTCATGCTACCTGGTCAGTTTATTTACTGTAGCCACTTGTCAAGGCGCCAACCTCAATTTGAGCTGTGAGATCTTTCATGACAAGAAATACGATATATTTTTATAAGAAATTGTATTTCTACTTTCACCCATAAGTGGAAAAGTTGATTATCTTAATTATAACCACTCTGTAGAGAGTTGGAAACAGATGTAATATTAGGTTGTCACTAAAGCATAATTAAAGGATTTTTTTTCCTTTAGCTGATATTATAAATATTAGCATTTGTCCTGAGTATTCATTTTGAAAAGAAATCTTACAAATTACAATAACATTTCCCTTCAGTAGAAATATGAATAAATGATTTAACTTAATTTCATTTTTACTTTGATTCCAAACCCTTCTCAAGTGCTTTCATTAAATAACTCAATTTTATCCAAATGAGAACCGGTCTCTCCAATTTCATCCCTGTATCTCTCACGAACACATGTTCTTTTGTTAGGCCAACTCAACCACCTGGTGCTGACTATGTAATTTGAAGAAAATCTCTGGCATCTGGCATTGACTGTCACTTTCTCTGCATCTGGCTTAGCCGTGATCTTTGTTTATTTATGTTTAGTCTCTTCACTGACATTTTATAAAGATGAAAAACATAGAACTAGGCAAAGAGCAAGCAACAATGATGTGATGTAGCAGAATTTTTATAGTATCTGGTAAAAAATAAATGCAGAACTAAATAGAAAGTTTTAAAAGTGTTTTAAAACTCAAGAACATATATTTTAGAATTTAGTGTGATATATAAAAATTCCTTATTTTATAAAGACTGTCATAGGTCAGGTTATCTTCCCAAAGAAATAATACTTTCAGTCTGATGTTAAGCCAAACTTTGAGTGGTGGTTTTTGGAATTTTAATGGAGCAGATAATTTTAAAGATTTTGGAATGGTGAGCAAAAATAAAATAGAAAATGTAACTGCTGGTCTTACCACCTATAAGATAAAGTAGTTGAATTTCACAACTGGGGAATATTAAGACAACAAAAGTTGGTTTTCCTACTATATGATAAATGAAAGGATATTATCTACTATGTCCTAAAAAATATATAGGGATTGTATTGGGCAAATGTGACTGGATTAATCATAATGGAAAGGAAGTTCGGTAGCGTGTATTATTTGAAAATCTGAAGGGTCACCATTTCCTGAAGAATTGAGTCAAAATTGAGAACTACTTATTCACTTAAAATATCTGTCAATCAATCAATGAATAAAGAAAATGTGGTATATGTTCACAATGGAATATTATTTAGCCATAAAAAGGAATAATATCTTGCCATTTGCAGCAAAGTGGATGGCACTGGAGGACATTATGTTAAATGAAATAAACTAGTCACAGAAAGACAAATGTCACATGTTCTCACTCCTAAGTGGAAGCTAAGAAAGTGGATCACATGGAGGTAGAGGGTAGAATGATAGATCCCAGAGGCTGGGAAGAATGGTTTTTTGTGGGGGGGATGAAGAAAGGTTGGTTAATGGGCACAAACATACAGTTAGGTGGAAGGAGTTAAGTTCTAATGTTCGATAGCAGGGTAGGGTGACTATAGTTAACAATGATGTATTGTATATTTCAAAATAGCTAGAAGAGAGGACTTGAGATGTTTCCAACACATAGAAATTATATTAATGAATACTCAAGGTGATGGATACCCTAAGTCCTCTGACTTGATCATTACACATTCTATGCATGTAACAAAATATCATATGTACTCCATAAATATGCACAAATATTATGTGCCAATAAAAGAATAAAAATGAAAAAGTGATAAAAAAAAGCCATAAAATGGTAAAATTAAACATACTTATGACAAAAATTGAAAATAATTATAGCATAATTCTAAAAATTATATATTTAATATAGCATTTAAAATTACCCAAATATGCACAATATTTGATAAGTATGTTAAATGGATATGATAATATCTATTCATATGATTGTTATGAAGATTAGACAAGTGAATTTATATAGAGCATATGTCAAGCACAGTGTTTCACACATAGAAAGCCTTCAATAAATGACAGCTATTAGCAGCGACCTATTCAACAAACTACCAAATAAATGGATATCCAAGGTCTGATCCAACCTTCCCATTGACAGAGACCTTGGTCCTTCACTAGGTCATCCATTCCCTTGTTGGACAAGTCTGATACTTAGAAAGGCAATTTTTATATTCAGTCGAAATCTGCATTCAAACTTTTGTCTGTTGGAGGAACATAGACCATCTCCCTTGTCTTCCACATGGTAACTCTTGCAAGATTTCGAAAGACCCACATCCTCCTCCTCCAAGTCTTCTACCTCATGACTGTCGTCTTTAGAAAGCTGAGCCTGGAAACAACCACATAGTGTACACCAGCGGGCCAGGGCTGAGTTTAGATTAGGCAACCTGGAGATTTAGTATTAATATTATGATTATCCCACTCTTACTCAGGGCAACATAGTTGGAGCCTAAGTTGTATATTATTACTTGGGACATTTTGCTTTGCAAATGACAGAAACTTAATTAGCTCAAGTTAAAAGGTGAGTTATGAAGTTTTTATTTAATAGAATAGAATGGTACTGAGGGAAGAGGAATGCAACTGAGCCACAGGAGCAACTGACCCAAAGAATCCAAATCTAGATGGGAGTCTCTCTTTCTATCTCGTGTCTGCTCCTCTCTGCGTAGATAGATTCCTCTGCTGCCCCAGCGCTGGGAGACACAGCTCCCTGCAAATCCAAAGCTCCACCTCTTAGTATCCAGGCCTCCAACAAGAGACTGACTCACTATTCTCAGTTCTGATTTTATAATAAACAGGGACAGAATCTCTTTCTGGAGTGAAATGTCCACTCCTGGATCTGTCCACTGTGGCCAGAGACCAGTCCATATTGTGACTCAAGTGCTTTTGTTGCAACCACCTGGACAAGGAGAAGGGGCAATTTCTAGCAAAGGTGAACTGGGCACACAAGCCTGTAAGTGTTCACTACAGAATACATTGTTTTAATTTTTCTTGTTTGACTAGCAGTTAATTAAACTGCAGTGTAGTCTCATGTATTCCATTCTGTACTTGTCACATTGTCTATCTGAACCTATGACATCATTTACACTTACGGAATGTCAACACATCTTTGCAGCCCGTTGAAATTTTGTGTAGTCATTTCTTATCCAACATATGTTACCAGTGCTTTCCAATTGTCTGAAGTCTGGCTCTTACATCTTCATGAGTGGATGACAAAATGGAGAGGGTCACAGGCAGAACCTTAGGGACTCCATTAGAAACTTCTTTCAGGATTGACATGGACCCATCGACCAACATCTTTTAGACACAATCATTCAACCAGCCATGATGGCTTAGAAATAGTCTTCCCAGAAGCACATGGATCTAAATGTCAGAGACTCTGAGGTTAGAAGATTCATTTTCTCTAATCCCATTGGTGGAACCTATTTAAGGAGTAGTATTCCTGCAACACGAAAAAAAGAGAAATTCCTAAACAGTGACCTGAAACACTATTTCTCCCTTCAAACAGGAAGTAGTGCCTGAAATACCCTGTAACGTTGTACATATCATTATCTCAACAAATCATTTTTCTCATGAAAACAGAGCTTAGAAATAAGTTTCAAAAAAAAACCATCAGTTCTGACAGAAACGACGAAGGCTCCAAAACCTGGTGTGGCACTCGGGCAGGCACTGTCAGTATGCTGTCCAAAGTGGGCTCCAGAATAAGTACTAATGTAAGCCATCTTCACCCTGTGCTTTGAGATGCCCTCAGCACTCAAAAGCAAAGTCACACTCGGAATGCTCTGATTTCCCTAAATATTTTCTCAATAGACTTGGCTGGCACCATCTTATTTTCTAGGTACTTCTCATTTTTAACTATTGTGTCAAATTAAACCTCACTGTGTTATCTGTGGAGTGAATGAACTATGCCATCCATAAACTTACTTTCACCCCAATTTTGATGCTAAACATTCAGTTCGTTCATTTATTCTTTCATTCATTCGACAGGTATTGATCAAGCATCTATTGTGTGCTGAACATTGGGGATGACTCAAGTTCACAAAACAGGCACAGCTCTTGATTCATGGGCCTTAAAAACCCTCTGCTCCAGCCAAACAAGTCTGCTCACTGACTGGTGAAGCTTCCAACGCTTTATCTCCTCCACACCCCCAACCCAGAGTTCTCTCCATTCCATGTTCTCCTATTTAAATCCAATTCAAAGGGTGCCTCCTCCTTCACAAAGGCTCCCAATCAACCCAGCCTGCAGTGATCATTCTGCAGTCCAAGTTCTTGCAGCTGAATTGCTCGTAGCACTCGTGGGCAGGTAGCAGCTACCTTTGATCCAAATAGGTGTACTTTAGAGTGACACATATTCATGTTCGGATCCTGCCTCAGCCTTACTAGGTTGTATATTCATAGCTTATTTAATATTTCTGAGCCATATCTATAAAAAGAGGATGATAATGCCAATTCATAGAGTAGTTGTGACAGATAATTTATTCCATATAAAATTCTGTCACAATCCATTCCTGCTGCTATAACAAAATGCCTTAGACTGGGGAATTTATAAATAATAGAAATTTGTTTCTCACAGTTCTGGAGGCTGGGAAGTCCAAGATCAACGTACCGGCAGATTCAGTGTGTGGCAGGAACATGCTCACTGCTTCCAAGATGGCACCTTGTTGTTGCATCCTATGGAGGGGACAAATGCTGCATCCTCACATGGTGAAAGGGACAAAGGGCCAGGCAGCTCTCTGACGCCTCTTTTATAAGAGAGTTATTCCCATCCATGAAAGTGGAGTCCTCATGGCTTACTTCCCAATGTGCCTCATCTCGTAACATTGCCACAGTGGGAATTAAGATCCAACGTGAGTTTTGTAGGGACACGAACATTCAGACCACAGCATGTTCTTTTATTCAAGCATCTGGTTCTCTAACAGCAGAGTAGTAATGAGGAAGAGCACAGTGGCTGCACACTTCTTGGCTTTGCTCCTATGAAAATATCACCCAATACCTGTGAGTCTCAGTTTCCTGAAAGGCAAAGAGGCGATAATAATTGTTATATCAAAAAGTTGTTGTGAAGAAGAATTGAGTTAATGTATGGAGAAGTCCTTTATGAGCTGGAAAGCACAGTAGGCAGGGCAGACTCTGTCTTGATGACTATTACGTAGGTTTCCTTCCTGTAACTAGATTGTCAACCCAATTGGGCCAGTGAACCTGTCTCCTGTTTCATTCCTACACTTCTTCTTTTCCTACAGTGCTACAGGGCATGGAGACAGCCATCCCGACTGCTGAACACACACAAACACACACACACACACACACACACATACACACACACACACACACACTCTCTCTCTCTTTCTTGTTCATGTTCTGCTTCATAAACTCACTTATAAAACAATATTCATGCAAAAAGTGCATAAATCTTAACATAGCTTGATGAATTTTTACAAAGTTTGTAAGCATCCACTCAGCTCAAGTTACAAACCATTACCAGTACCAGAATCCTTGATCACAGTACCCCACGTACCGAAAGTTAGCTACTATTTTGTCTTCCATAAGCAAAGGTTGATTTTGCCTGCATCTTTGTGTTTAACATAAACACAATCATACAATATAGAGTCTTATGCATCAGGCTTATTTAACTCAACATTAAAGTCTGAATATTCACCCTTTGTTGCATATAGCAGCGGTTCATTGTTTTTATTTCTTTATATATTTATTGTGTCAACATACCAAAGAATATAGGTATGTGTGTGTGTGTGTGTATCACCATTGTACTGTTGATGAACACATTTTTCCATTTTGGAGCTATGTCAAATAATAAAGTGAACAGTCTTGTATTTGGGTGCACTGTGCATGCATTTCTATTGGTCATACACCTAACAGTGGAATTACTGGCTCATAGGATATGCATACGTTCAGCTTACTAGTAGAGACTGCCAAACACTTTTCCAAAGTGGTTGCATCAGTTTGCACCTCTGCCAGCAATGAATCAGAGCTCAGTTTCTCCGCATCCTCACCAATATTTTGTATTATCCATCCTCTTTGTTTGGGCTATCCCTGTGAATGTGTAGTACTGTCACATTGTATTTCAATTTGCATTTCCTGATGATTGATGAGATTAAACATGTTTCCATGTTTATTGACCATTTGGACATCCTCTTTGATGAAGCAACTATTTAAATATTTGCCTATATTTATATTGCATTGCTTAACTTTTTCTCAATGATTTTCAGTTGTTTGTACATTCTGAATATGAGTCTTTTTGTATGTATTACCAATAAACTCAATGTTGTATGGCTGTGTGTTCATTCTCTTAATGGTGACTGTTGATGAATAGGAAATTTATTGTAGTTGAAGTTAATATTTTATGACTGGTACATTTTATATTCCATTTAAGAACATTTTTTCTACCTGAGATAATAAAGTTGTCTTCTGATTTTTTTCTAAAAACTTTTATTTGTTTAAATGTTGCACAATAAATATATAGCTCAACTGGAATTGATTTGTGTAAGATAAAGACAAAGATTCATTTTTTCCATGTGGGTATCCAAATAACAGCACCATTTATTAAAAAGAGCATCCTTTCCACATTACACAGCAGTGTCACCTTTGTAAAAGTGTCAGGTAAAATACAGATGTGGGACTCTCTATTCCACTGGTCTTTTTATCTATGCCTATGCAAACTTCAATCTGTCAATTTCAATAGCTTTAAGATATATCTTGATATCTGAGAACATTAAGTCCCCTGGCTTTTTTCTTTTTATTAATGATCTCCTTGACTATTTTTCACCACTTGCATTCTTACGTGAATTTCATCTTGTCAAGTTCTACACAAAAGCTGCTCAGATTTTAATTGTGATTGGGTTTAATCTAAATATTAATTTGGGGAGAATTTATATCCTGACAATCTTAAACTCTCCTAGTCTATACAAATGGAAAATAAAACCTCTATTTTTATTTAGACTTTTCAATTTTTCTTGGAAAGTTTTATATTTTTCAGTATAGAAGTCTTAAACATCTCTCATTAAATACATTCTTAGGTTTGAAAGTTTTTATGCTAATGAAAATTATTTTTTTTATTTTAATTTAATTTGCAATTTGTTGTGGCTGGTATATAAAAATACAATTGATTTGATTTCATTTATTGGCCTTGGATCCAACAACCTGTCTAAATTCACTTATTAATTTTAGTAGTTTGTCTTTAGATCATTAAAAAAATTCTCTATGTACACAATCATGTTATCCATGAATAATGACAGTTTTATTTCAGATTTTTCCTCCAAACTCTATGCCTTTTCTTTTCTTTTTATTGCTTTATTGCATTGGTTAAGATCTCTATTTTTCTTTTAATAGATGTAGTAATAGCAGGTATCCATATCATGTGCCTAATCTCAGGAAGAAAGCTTTTAATAATTCACCATTAAATTGACTCTTTTCCTGGTTTGCTAAAGTTTTTTATTGTAAATTAATATTGTGGTTTATCAAAAGATATTTTGTAATTATTAAGATAGTCATGTTATTTATCTCTACTTTTCTGTGAATATGACGAATTATATCGATTATTAATGGTTTTTTTTCTTTTTTTTTTTTTTTATTCCAGGGTATTGCGAGGGTACAAACATTACAGTTACACTTTATGTCTTTGCCTCACCCAAGTGCGGGTTAAAGGCATGCCCTTCCCCCCGCCCACGATTATTAATGTTAAGTCATGATTAGCGTTCCTGAAATAAACATCAGTTGGTTGTGATACATTCACCATTTCTATGACATTGAATTTCATTTGCTAATAATAGATTATTTAGGATTTTTAATATATGTTCATTTTATATATTGGTTTGCAACGATTCTTTCTTATGATTTTTTTTTAACTAATTTAGGTATAAATTTAGCTGATCCCACAGAAAGACTGGAAAGGGTATCTTTTTATTTTGTTTTCTGGAAGAGTGTATATAAAATTGGAGTTACCACTTTTTTTTTAAGGCAAGCATGAAAATGAGGTTTATTGAAGAGAGAAAGATAGGACTATAGGGCAAGAGCAACATAGAGATTTACCAAGCATGATACATACACCACAGAAAACCACCAGACCCAATGTTGCAATAGGAAAAGTACAAAAGGAAGGGCACAAAAGAGAGCACCGCTTCCTTTAATATTTGATAAAATTCACCAAAGAAACCTTCTGGACCAAGGATATGCTTTGAGGAGTGGTTTTAACTAAAATATTTAATTTCCTTAGGAGACACATAATATTTTGATTATTCTTTCTTATTGTATCATTTTGAATAAGTTATGTATTTCAAGGAATTTCTTCCATTGGAATTGGTATAAAGTTATTTATAATGTCTTCTTTTCTTTTAAATGCCTATAGGATCTGTACTAATGTCTTCTTATTCATTATTGATATTGGTAATTTGTTTTCTCTTTTTTATATCAGTCTTGACACAGCTTTCTCAATTTAATTCATCTTTTTGAAGAACAAAATTTTTATTTTGTTGATTTTCTTTATTGTATTTTATTTTCCATTTCTCTAATTTTTGCTTTTATTTTTATTATTACCTTCATTCTAATTTCTCTGGGCTAATTTTTTCGTGGTTTTTTTTTTTTTAATGGTTCATTTTTTAGATGAAAACTTGGAACATTGATATATAGCATTTTATTTTCTTTCTAATATATACATTTGAGAGTATAAATTTTCCTTCGGTCACTGCATGAATTCTCTTAGTTTTTGCTAATCTGAAGATATATTTATTTCACCTTCATATTTGAAGGACTTTTTTTATTATTATAGAATTCTAGACTGGTAGTTATTTCCTTTAACACCATTTAGCTGTTTCCCACATTTTGAGATGCTGTATTTTCACTATCATTTGGTTCAAAACATTTTCTAGTCTCCATTTTGTTTCCTTCTTTGATTCCTGGGTTACTTATAATTTTATGGCTTAATTTTAAAGCAGTTGGTGACTTTCTGGTTAGCTTTTGTTATGGATTTCTAGAGTAATTCCACTATGCTCCAAGAGCATATTCTGAACTATTTCAATCCTTTGAAATATATTGCAGCTTGCTTTATGACAGCATGTGCTAAAGTCTAGTAAACGTTCCATGTGTATTTGGAAACACTGTGTATTCTGTCACTGTCGGGTGTAGTGTGCTATATTAGACATTTAGAATGTCTCCAGGTTTTTTTGCTAGTATAAGAAATGATACAATATACATCTTACTATATGTATGTAACTTTTTGTTCCTGTTGAGTTATTTTATTTCCTTAGAGTAACTTCTCAGGACTAGTATCACTAAGTCGAGGGGTTAAGAATACCTTCATAGCTCTTTCTATTTATACAGTTTTGCTAACTAAAAGTATTGCATCTAGTTACAGTGTCAGTCAGGGTACGTGAAATCGCCAAATTCCCCACAGTGTTGGGTGTTGTAATTGTTTTGTTAATAAACTGGAGAGTAAATTGGAACTCAAAGTTGACAGTAATTTTCATGCCTTTGATAACCAGACAAGATGAACATTTTTTTAGGTGTTCATTTACTATTTTAATTTTCTTTCGTGTAAATTGCCTATTCATCTGTTTTACAAAATGCTGGGATCTTGATACTTGCAGAATAAATTTGAATGAGTAAGTTTATAATATCAGCCAGTTGCCTTTGGCTTACATATATGGTACAATTGTTTTTGTAATCTATTATCTTTTTAATTTCAGCTTTACTGTTTATCACCACACAATCACGTTCAATTTGTGTAAGTTTGAATCTATTTTTTTGTTGGTGACTACTACTATCATTTCAAAACCTTAACAATAATTCATTCTTTTCCAACTGTGTATTTCTTTTTTTTTCTTCTCCTAAAGTTTTTCTTAATGTATCGCACAAAACAGCATTCTCCAATAGGAATATAGTGTAAGCCACACATGTGATTTAAAATTTTATATTAGTCACATTCAAAAAGTAAAAAGAAACAGTTGTAATTAATTTTAATTATATTTATTTCTTTTATTTTAATCACATTTATTTAACCCAATATTCCAAATATAGGCAGACTTTGCTTTGCACAGCTCCAATATGCAAGAATTCCAGTTATTACCTTTTTTTTTTTTTTTTTGAGACAGGGTCTTTCCCTGTCACCTGGGCTAGAGTGCGGTGGCATCATCATAGCTCACTGCAACCTCAAACTTCTGGGCTCAAGCTCTCCTCCTACCTCAGCCTCCCAAGTTGCTGGGATTACAGGCACACACTACTACACCGAGCTAATTTTTCTATTTTTTGTAGAAATGGAGTCTCGCTCTTGCTCAGGCTGGTCTCGAACTCCTGGCCTCAAGCAATCCTCCCATCCTAGTCTCCCAAAGTGCTAGGATTACAGGCATGGCCACCCATCTGGCCAGTTAACACCATTTAATTAAATAACACTAGTCCTCCAACAACATGGTTCAAATTCCAGTTACTAAGGCATATTTATTGTGATTAATTGCATAAAGTATGAACTTTTCTGCTAGACTTTCGGTCCACAAATCACTACATAAACCACAGGTGTGCATCAATATCAGTGACCAATTGTGTCATTTCTTTCAAAGTCTGTCCGTGATTGGTCACTATGCATGTTATTCGGTTCATGCATGCACAGCAAAGTGGGCAGTTGTGTTGATTCCTTGTCTCCCAGTGGTAAAATTCATGTGACATTTTACAAAAATGGATAATCTAAAGAGGGAATGGTCCATAAAGATGAAAGTACAGCAAAGAAACAAAGTAATAGTGTCGGAAGTGAACAGAAATGTGATTAGAAGATGGTTTGCTGTAGAGGTGTTGACACTACTGTTGTTCTAGAGACTCAAGATATGCAGCCAAAGGAACTTAGGGAAGGCAAACTCGTGGACATAAATGAGGAACACGGTTGTAACGAAAAGGATGAAGATGTCCCTGAAGACGTGACACTGGCAAAAAACTTCACATTGAAGAAACTCCCAGAGAGATTTCACAACATTGGGAGAGTAAAGGATACCATGTTGAAGCTGATCTTAGAAAGGAGTCTTGACAATTAGCCAACACTTGGAAAAGACGCTGTCTCCATCCGGCAAAAGAAGGAGGCAAACCACGGTTCGAACTACTCTTTGTAAGTTTATTACAAAAAAATAAAAAAGCACTTTAATTCTCAATGTTTCCAGCACTTGAAATTACTGTGTACTAAAAATAGTTTTTTTTTTATTTCTTTATGTTTATAATTGATAGTAAGATGTTTAATGTTTTGATGAAGATATTTAAATGTCACATAACAATCATAATGTTCCCCCATTGATTATTAAGATCACTTGTACTGTTTCAGCCTGCAGGGTCATTTTCACAGTCCTGTACCATCATTCAAAGCAAGAACTGTCTATAGCATCATTTTGACATGTAATCAATATAATCATTTTGAGACCTATTACATTCTTTTTTTCATGCTAAGTCTCTGAAGTATGATATGCATTATGCACTTACAGAACAGCTCAATTCAGATGATCAGCATTTCAAATACTTACAGTTACACAAGCTAGTGGCTGTGGTGTTTGAAAGCACAAATCTAGAGTGTCCTCTCTTTTCCAGCCAGAGTTGAAAAGTGTTGGTCTTGATAGGGAACAAGTAAATAACGAGAAACTCTCCTGTCCAAACAAATTCAAATTTAATAAGGAGAACGATGCAGAGATACTCTTTCACCCTCTGCAGTACTGAAGAAACTGACATTACTTCATCTCCCTCTGCAAGAAAGGTTGAGAAAAGAAGCCTCAAATTGCTCTTGTAAACTCACTGGATAGCCTTGTTGGAACAAGGGAAAAGAAAAAAGAACTCGTCAGTCTTCCTGTGACAATACTGACTACTTCATCCCCAGTGTGAGCTAAAGCAGCTCGGCTCATCTTAGCTCCAGGGAGATTTTCAAGAGCTATTGGGTTAACACATTAGCTCTGAAATACAACACACAGTTTCTGGGGGCCCCTCAAGAGTGAGTAATCTGCCTGGACTTTTGAAAATACTTTTGCCAATTAGAGGAGTCAGCAAACTATTGATTTGATTTCCTCCTCAGCCGCACATTCTGGCTATTCCCAGCGGCCTAATAGGAATGGCAACAACACCTGCTTGGCTGTCGGAGTGCAGGCATCTTTCTTCCCAATATCCCCAAATGCTGCCCTGCCTGTTGTCCTGATGTCTCTAGATTCTTCTTGGGTGAACAGGATTATAACATTTCTACCTTCTTATCTCAGCTCTACCTGAGAACTGGCCCATAAGTATTTGTATGCAGTTAACATCTGCAGTGAGATGTGATGTGTGTGTGTGTGTGTGTGTGTGTGTGCTCATACTACTACACTTTCTAACAAATTCCTCATTCATCAGCAAAAGAATGTACTGAAGCAGCTTAAAAAGCACAACCTTCAAAAGCCAGCAAAACTGAGCTCAAATTTCCGTACAATCACTTATTAGCTATGCAATCTTGAATGCATCCTACTTCACTATTTTGTGCCTCATTTTCCTCATCTATAAAATAGGAACAATACCACCAACTTCATATATTAATAGTTGATATGGGAATTAATGAGATAATGCATGTAAAGTTCTTAGTCCATGTCTGCCACATTGCAAATGCTAAAATAATAGCCATTCTTCGTTATCATAATTATCATTATTTTACTATTATGTTATTCTTACTATTTTTCAACTTTTGCTTGAAAAGAGTTTTGTTTCTGGTGCCCTGAGTCCTCTGTTAGCAGCAAAACAAATAACAAAGGAAGAAGAATCCAACTTCAAAAGTGGCATTAAAGAGTAAGGTGTCCTTGGACAAGAGAGAACCTGGCAAAAGGTGCTACGCCACCCCAAGAGTCCGCAGAATTTCTCCAGAATCCTTTTCCCAATATATTTTCCAGTAGTCGCCCCTCAGGACGAATCCCTCCTGCCGTCCCTCAGAGCCCCAGCTGTCCCAGCATCTTCTCTTCTCCCCGACTTTGCGCTTTTGACTCCTCCTCCCACCTCTTCCTATTTTCATTTCACTTACTCTTTGGTACATTGATACTTTCATATGCGACAAATCTTAAAGACACAAAAAGATAATATACAAAGACATAAAAAGTTATATATCTTTCTCCCGTCTTCTTCTCCAGTTACCCAGATGCCCAGCCTCAACCACTATAACCAGGGATACTCTATATGTAGGTAGCAAATACAAACACACACGCGCACACTCACAGCTTTTCCACGCCACTGCGCTTTCCTTTTTCATTTAATAAAACTTAGAGATTGTACCATACTAGTTCCTAAAATGTTGCCTCATTCTCCTTAAGAGTTGCGTTGTTTTCCATTGCATGGATCAGCCATAATTTATTTCTCTAATCTACATAGATAGACATTTAAATTGTTTCAATATTTTGTGACCATAAATAACGCTGCCGTAAGTTACTATGTACATACATAATTTTACACATCTTAGGATAAATTCCTTGAAATTTAATCGTTGGTTCAAAGGGTAGGTGCATTTTTAACTTTTATAGATTTAGTGAAATTACCCTCCATGTAGGTTATGCTAATTTATACTTCCTGTTAGTAATGTTAGAGAATGTTGGTTTCCCCACATAGGTTGTTTTAAATTTTCTAACCTTTTCCAAGCTCTTTCCTAAGCAGAGTAATCTCAGTCTCTTCAATACTGCATCTCTAGCCATATATCCTCCTAGAAGAATATTTTTATCCCTTCTATATTCTCCCCCAGTGAAATCTTTGCAATCCACCTGTGGCATCCAGGCTGCCTTCTATCCCATAACCTCAGGCCCTCATGCCTCCTTCCCCTTCTTTGTGCTTGTGAGTATTTCCTTCTGACCCTCCTGGGCCCTGCATTGTCTGGGTCAGCTTGCCCAGGGCTAGGGAACCTCTAACTGACCTGGGAGCAAATGGCTTAGGTAGGAGGGGACTTCCATCCCCCACCCACAGTGTGAAGCACCTACCAAGGGAGGCAGATGACATCCTTCATCCAATCCTTTTCTTGGTGATTTAGCCCAATGCCCTTGACTAAATCATGGCATATCTGTACATGGGAACACAATATAGCCTGAAAAAATGAATAAACTACAACTGTACGCATCAACATGGATGAATCTCATATGCCAAGCATAAAAGCAAGTCGCAGAAAATACATGCAGCAGAATACTGTGCCTATTAAGCTCTAAGATGAGCAAACCAAATGATTTTGTTTTTACAGATATGCATACGCATGGTAAAACTACACAAGCCGTAGGGAATGATAAACACACAATTCAGGATCATGTAACCTGGGGCCTTTCCAGGTGGGTAAGGCGAGGTGATGTGGTCAGAGAGGATCACACGGGAGCCTGCAAGGTACAGGTAATGTTTTCTTCGCATGGTGGGTTCCTGTGTGTTCATTTTTTTATTCTTCTTAATCGCTTCTATGCTATTATATTTATACTCTTTGGCACATACTATTTCATAATAATTTTAATTGAAAACTACAGAAGAAGTATAAACTAGAAAGATGGTCATGATATTAACATACTAAGTAAGGAAAAACAGATAAAACAAATGTGTGCATCACGACCTTGCTTTCATTCTAAACACACATACACTCCCACATACATATTCTAGATAGATATTTCCCAAAATGATAATAATGGTTGCCTAGGTTGTGGAATTATAATTAAAAAAATTTTTTTTATCTTTATGTTTCCCAGTTTTCAACAATGAAAAGTCTCTGTAATTGAAAATATTATTCCCATTTCACAGAGACACCAGAAGGTCAGGGAGGTTAAGTAACTGCTCAAAATCACATAGAGAGTGCTGGAGCCAGGGCTCAACTCACTCTGTCTTTCTTCCAAGCATGTGCTCTTAACCAGCTGCTACGTGACATCCGGTAGCCTAGGGAAGCCCAAAGGAGCCACACGATGTCAAGAACTGTTAAGTGTCTGGAATTTTGCCTTACTTTTTGAGCTAATTAGCTAGCCTGTTACTTTTTCATGAACATTGACAGAAAACACAAGACTCCTGGATCAGACACAAAGGTCTTTCATAGCCCAGTAATAAGCGCGAACATGCTGTTGGTTTGTGCCTCTTCCTCATGCCCTGCAAATCCCACAGGGGCAACACAGAAAAGTCTAGAATGCCAGCACACACGGTGGGTTGTGTTGAAAGAAGGAACACTGGACATGAGGGATTTTGCCACTGTCATAGCAAGCAGAAGCAAGCCTGCTCTTTGTCTGTGAGAGAGGTTACTTCATCCCTCGACGTTGCTTCCTGCAAACAATATTCTGAGAAAGGTCCCAAGGAAATAAGACAAAGAAATGATAAATGTTGAGATGACGGCTGCTCTAATTACCGTGATCTGATCACTATACATTATATGTGTCAAACCATCACTGTGTACCGTACCCCATAATTATGTACAATTATTATGTGCTGATCAAAAAGACATAATTAAATGCGATTAAATTTTTTTACAAAAGAGCAGTCAGAGTCTTGAATCCTTGGCATATCCAGCAAAAACACAAGGGCCCACGGCAGATTGCTTTGCCAACATACAGTCAAGCTTCTTTGAGCTGCAAATCACAGAAATCCAGGCTGAACTTATTTAAACAAAACAACAAAAAAAAGAGGAATGGAAAAACTTTATTGACTCACAAAACTCTCTCGATTCTCTCTCCCCCTTCCCCTATCCTCTATGTGGTCTCCATTCGCTGGCGAGCACTCCCTGTGTGATCATAAATGGGCTACCTGTCCACCTGCAGCACCACGCCCAGTGGAACAGAGCGTGCCTTTTTCCAACCCTCTAAGAGAAGTTCTGAAACCAAGTCTCAGTGGCTATGTCTGGCCTGGATTGGGTCACACGTCCATCTTACACCAATCATTGGGACCGGGTCATAAAGTACTTTAATTGCCCACACCTGGGTTACGCGCCCCCTTCCAGAACCAGAGACCAGTCCCTCCCCAATCACGTGGACTAAGAGTGGGATTTCCACCCCCAGAAACTCAGAGTGCTGTTAACAGGAGACAAGGCAATAAATGCTCAGCAGACAAAACAAACATTGTGCCCAGCGATATACAATCTCTAAAACGTCACATGCAACAAGCAGGGGGTTAGTTGGGCTGACAAGATGAAATGTGAGCCATTCCACTACGACTTGCAGAGTTCTGAAAATCCCAGTGGTCCTTCTGCAGAGACAGTGGCTGGCTGCTGGCACTCTCCGTGACTCTGACAGTCGAGGCAGTTATCAGAAGGTTGTAGGAGCTTGATTGCACCCAATTGCGGTGCGCGTGGGGATCTGACCGTACAGAAAGGGGAGACAAAGGAAAAGAGCAAGGAAACTGTTCCAAGCTAATCAGTTTACAATTGATTTCGATGCCCTCCTTAAACCTTAGGCACCTTTTTTTTTTTTCTGAACTCATTTAAAATTAAGAACCAAGAATAATGTTCCAAGATAATTAATCACACCTAAAGAAATAAAATCAATTTACAAGGAAATTGCTCAGGTGCCCAGTGTGGCTACTGTGCGAACACAGTCTAGTGGATGAGAAGGGAATGCACTTCATGGAGGGCTGGACATCCTGGGATAAAAGTGACAGAACCGAAAATACTGCGCCACTCCCAGCGTGTGGGCTGGGCCAGGGCTTTCCAGAAGAAATGAAAGTTGTCCCCTTTCTCCTTCACAGCCACCTCCACCATCACGCCTTTCCGTTTTCATCACAGTTGCCCTGACATCTGTTACAACGACAATGTTGCCATTTTCCAGAGCTCCCCGCCTCCCAGAAGGGGTGATGACTAAGAATGTCACTCACAGGCACAGTCCCTCCCAGCAAAATGTCCTCAGAAAGGGTTACTCCGTAGAGGCTTGGGCAGAGTATGTATGAGTATGCGAGAGAAGGGCTCATAGGGGTACAGAGTGGGCACCCCCAAAATAGTTGTCGACTTGAGCTAAGTTCAATAGAACAGCCCTGCTCTCTCATCTCCACTGTGAGATGCTATTTCTCCTATTTCTGCCAACCCACTAAGTGAAACTGAAAATATTGTCATTTTAGGAAAATAAACTTTATAATTAAAGAGAATGTGTTGGCTAGAGGAAGCCCATCCCAGAGCACACAACCATGATAGCCCATCCAGCACTCTGGGTCCCTCCTCGTCACCTGCAGCATAATTAACAGAGTCCATGTCATTGTGCCAGTTCTCCAGTCTTTATCATGGATG
>RJWJ010033473.1:0-17684 GCA_004363605.1 Indri indri | reverse complement strand
GAGTTGCCTCTCACGTTGGGTAATTCAGAGAGCAATGGGGCTAGCTCACAAGTGAAATGGTGGACACGGGTAATGGTAGAAATAAGTGAACAAGAGTGTTGCTTTTTATCCTTGCTCTCCTACATTTTGTACTTCTCTAGAAGTCACTGGCATAATTAAGGTTTTCCCCCTTGGGCTTATAAAGATTTGGCTCATTGACATTTGGTTTGTAAACTGGGGAGAGACCAATTATTCCGTCCTCTTTTCTGAGGTTGGGTAATGCAGAGGCTCTTTGGGTGATGCAAACTCTCATTGCAAAAGGGAGTTCTCCAAGGAAAACTGAAACGTGGAGAAAGCGATTTAGGTTTGGTCATGTAGGATGTTTATGGTTCTCTCTTTTGCCGAAGTAGTTTCCTCTAATCTGAATATTGCTAACACCATTGAGACAAGTTCCCTGTCTCTAGCAGGAATGCGTTTAGCTTTCCACAGATACATTCAGGAGTAATTACAAAATTTAGAAAGGATAACCTGAGTCTCTCCCCGGGCTAATATCTGGGCCTGTATAGTGCTGGCTGGTTGTTTAATTCTGAAAGAGTCAGTGGTTTGCATACAAATAAAGCCTCAAAATATGACATCATGGAGAATACATTTGGGTCTTAACTAATCTTAAAAAACTAGTGAATAATTTATTCTCCTAATTAGTTTCTTTAAAGTCTAACCAAAGTTTGCTATTTACCAGTAATTGGTACCTCCATTTCAGCTCCTTTTCTCACAGAGACAAATAGCATGATCAGTTTTAAATGGGCAGTGAGGAATTAAAGTTTTTTAATAACGTTTTTAATTTTAAAAAAGATACATATTCTGTAGAAAATATAGAAAAGTACCAGAATGATTCAGCTGACTCCTAATTTCACCAACTAGGAGTAATCAACTTTATGAAGTATATTCTTTCAATCTTTCATAATATTTATATATTATGTTTTATATAGAGAAAATATGTATAATATGTATAAAATGTGTATGAAAAGGTATATATATGTATTAATACATGTTTTTTGTGTACACCCACACCCACACCCACATGTAAATAATTAATGGGACCATGCTCTGCATACTGTTGTTATGCCTAATGAGATCCCTTAAACATTTTTTCTTGTCATTAGGTTTTCCTCTACAACAGTTTTCAAAGGCTGCACAGTGTTCTGCTGAATCCATGTACCTATTTGTTCAATAAATCCCTTATTATTGAACATTTCAGTTCTTTCTGGATTTTGATTGTTATAAAAAATTCTGTGAGTCATCACGTTGTAACTCTCTCACACCCTTGATTATTTCCTAAGGGTAAATGCTCGAAGAAGAGGATGAACATTGTGTTTTGATATCACTTGTTTCTGCCCACCCAGAATCCCTTCCCTTTTGCAGATGCTAGAACTGGCCTCCCACCCTGCTCTCCCATTTCCTTCTGGGAACTGTCTCTCCCCCACCTGGTGGGACTTTTCATCCATGCTGGGATCAGAGGGTCCTGTCTCCTACCACCCCAGACACAGTGCCTGGTCCAGGAGTGGGGCCAATAAGTCTGACAATGATTCTTGGATAAAAACATCTCTTTCCTTTTGGAACTCTTAAGTGGTACCAAAGATCATTTAAGATTGGGACTGATGAGTGCCATCTTGATGCGAAAACAGAAGAAAGCAGAGCTGGGCTATGGAGGGACAAACATAAACATCGTGTTGGATGACATGATTTGAGCTCTTGGTTCCAGAAGTACGCTCTCTCCTGGATTAGTCCAACTACTTGACCTAATAGATTTCCCTTTTTACTTAAACTAATCTGAGCTGGCTTTCGTTCTTTGGCAACCAAGGCTCTTGACTAATATAGATATTCTTAAGGTTTTGATACATATTTCAAATTACTTCCCAGAGCAATATTGCCAAATATACTTGTAGAAATGTGGAATTTTAAATTGAATTAATGTTGATATTGCTGCAATGGATCAGTGTAGTATAGTGTAAATCAATTTTGTCTCTTCTTTTCATATCCCCACGCCCTTCTGACAAAAGCAAAACATCCGGATCAGATCATCGCGCTCAAGTGAGTCAGTCAAGGTGGGGGCTGTGAAGACTGGAGACTGAGCCGGGGTTGCATTATGCCTGCATGTCAGGCTGGGGAAAAGTCCTGGCTGTCAGGGAGGAAGATAAAAGCTCAATGTACCCTGTAGCCAATTACACAGTGGGTCTGCAACACCTTTATTCCCCCCACCCTCAGTAGTGAAAGTTAAGTCTAAGATGGTTCAGTTCCAAGAACAGAGTTAAATTATTCAGGAGTAAGTTGTCAACTTCAAGTTAGTGAGCTGAGGCAGAGCATTTCAGGCAGAAACTATGTGACTAGCTTAAGTGGGACCAAAGTTTCTGAGCTAGATGAAAAAGGTGGGCCCATGGGCAGATGTGGGAGGAGATGGGGGAGGGAGGAGTCATTTTAAAAGGATGCTAAAGTAATGTCGGCAAAAACAAATCAATGACAACACATCACTGGAGTGGACTGGAAAACAGTGTCTGTTACTCCAGTTTTTCTATCTACTCCTTATGTAGCTGTGGAAATGAAAACTGGTTCTAGCCTCACTGAGCTGACACTATCCTGTTAAATATATTTATAGGGAGCTGTTAATTTGGACTGAGCTCTTGCACTAGGCCCCAATAGACCAAACCAAAATGGAGTGACTCATGCTGAAGTTCCATGTCACCAAACCAAAACTAAATTGTTTGCTGTCTTCATAGAAACAGAGAGAGAGAAGGAATAGCCAAATCCCCAAATGGACCAGCTTAGCTGGCAAGAGAAGTCCCCTCTGCTTTAACTCTATAAGGAAAGTAACTTTGAAATGACCAATCGGCTTTTCATTCCTTATTTCTACTTTCTGCAGCTCTTTTCTGACTATAAAAAAGCCCATTTCCTCTGCTTAGTTCATCAGAACACCTTTTCTAAATTTTTAGAGGAGATACTGCCCTGATTCATGAATCACGAATGAAAGCCAATTAGATCATTTGACTGTATTTGTTGTAACTTTGTCTTTGATGGTTCTCAAAAGGAAAGGAAAACAACACTCTTCATTAGCAGCAGCCCACGTAAGATAGATATTTTTGAGATGCACACATGCACTAGTGGTCAGCTGAAATTTCTCAGTCAACAACAGGTAGCCTGGTGCTGTTTCCTGAGAGTGAGTGGTTTGTTTTACTCACCCTTTCATATACCTCTCAAAATGTTTTCTGGGTCATACAATTACAAACAAAGAAAACTGAAGAGAAAAGATGAGCTTCAGAAAAATAGGAACCAACCACTAAATTTCCTGTTCTTTGGCTCATGGAAGTGAATTACTGAGAAAGTCTATTTTTACTTCAAGTTTTTAATGATTCAAAAAATAAGTTTCTCCCTATACTGATCAAATCAGTGTTCAACGCACACTTGTAGGATATTTGCTTGTAGGGGCTGCTGGGAGGTTGGACGTGGAGGGTAGGATAAAGCACCAGAGATATCCCCCCGACCTCCAATTGCAACATGTAAAAAAAATTAATCTAGACACAGACCTTATACTCTTCACAGAAATTAATTCATAATGGATCATAGACCTAAATGTAAAATGCAAAACTATAAAACTCCTAGACAAAAACATAGGAAAAAATCTTGAGTATGGCAATGACTTTTAAAATACAACACTAAAACCATGATCTATGAAATAAATAATTGATAAGCTAGACTTCATTAAAATTAAAAACTTCTGCTCTGCAAGAGAATGATAAGACAAGCCACAGATGGGAGAAAATATTTTGCAAAAGACACATCTGATAAAGGACTCTTATCCAAAATATACAAAGAACTCTTAAAACTCAACAATTAGAAAATGAATAGTCTGGTTAAAAAATGAGCAAAAGACCTTAACGGACACCTTGCCAAAGAAGATATACAGATGACAAGTAAGCATGTGAAAAGATGCTCAAAATCATATGTCGTTAGAAAAGTGCAAACAATGAGATACCACTACACATCTGTTAGAGTGGCTAAAATCCAAAACACAGACAAAACCAAATGCTGATGAGGATGCGGAGTAGTAACAGAAACATTTGTTCATTGTTAGTGGGAATGCAAAGTGGTACAGCCACTGTGGAAGACAATTTGGCAGTTTCTTACAAAATTAATCATACTCTTGTGCTCTGATTGTGCTCCTGGGTAGTTACCTAAATGAGTTGAAAAGCTATGTCCACACAAAAACATATACATGGATGTTAACAGGAACTTTATTCATAATTGCCTAATCTTGGAAACAAGATGGCCTTCAGAAGATGAATGAATAAATAAACTCTGGTACATCCAAACAGTGGAATATTGTTCAGTGCTAAAAGAAATGAGCTATCAAGCCATGAAAAGATATGGAGGAACCTTAAATGCATATTACTAAGTGAAAAAAGACAATCTGAAAGCCTACATTACTATGTAATTCCAACTATATGAAGTTCTGGAAAAGTAAAAAATTATGAAGACGCTATAAAGATCAGTGGTTGCCAGGGATTGGGGGGAGGTAGGCCTGACTAGGCGGAGCACAAAGGATTCAAGGCAGTGAAACCATTTTGTATGATACTACAATGGTGGACACATGTCATCATACATTTTCAAAACCCCTGGAATGAACAGCACCAAGAGTGAACTATAATGTAAACTATGGACTTTGAGTGATGGTGATATGTCAATAAAGCTCATGAATTGTAACAAACATGTCACTCTGGTGCTAGGTGTAGATAACAGAGGAGGCTGTGCTTGTATGGGGGTACAGGGTATATGGGAATTCTCTGTACTTTCTGCTCAGTTTTGCTGTGAATTCAAAACTGCTCTAAAAAATAAAGCCTATTAAAAATGTATTAACTAAAAATATATATATAAGTGATGCGTCAGTGAGAGAGGGATAAAAGCACTGAGTAGCAGAACCTACATTTCAATAATACTACCCTATTAAGAAAAAGTGTAGTTTCTTCCCTGGCGTTTCCCATTCCCCACTCCATCCCTGTGTTTACCCTTTTAAGCATTCAGTCACTTTGTTTTTCTCCATGTGCTCATTTTATCAAAGTTTGATCGCATATTCGTATTTCCATATTTTAGGATGGATACAATTTACAGCCTAGACCATAGATCACCCATGCTGAGATAGTCACAGAGTAATGGACTCCTCCCTAGCTGAGCACAGTCCCATGTGTCTAGTTCCTGTTTGCTCCCAAACTTTCCTGTCTCCTCCCCTCTTTCCTTTCTGTTCCCAGCTCACAGGAACTCTGGATCCAGAACCTGGGGGCTCATGGTAAAGTGGACATACTGGGCTACTCTGGTTTGCTCTGGCCAGTGCTAGGCCCAAGCCTCGGAGTTTCTTTTGCCTTTACCAACTCCCAGACATTCAAGCCTGGCCATTTTGGTAGGAATGGGGCTGCAAGGGAGACGTCAAATACTTCTTTTTACCCATCAGTTACATTCCAATTCAGAGGGCTTGACCAACTCCCAGGGTGAGTTGCTTTTGTAGAGTTTTTCAGTGGGCATGTCGTAAGTTACAGGTGTCTATGAGATGTAGATGGCTTTAAATTTTTATAGACTTTAAAAAATTTTAAACCATTTAAGAACTAATAAAAATTTTACACATTTAAATTGTATACCCGTATGCAGAACAAAGACTCTGTATCTCTACCTGTCACCATAAACAAAAATTAACTCGAAATGGAAAAAACTTACATGTAAGACCTGAAACCATAAAAATTCTAGAAGAAAATGTAGGAAAAACTCTTCCGAACGTAGGCCTAAGCAAAGAATTTATGACTAAGACCCCAAAAGCAAATGCAACAAAAACAAAAATAAACAAATGGGACTTAATTAAACTAAAAAGCTTCTGCATAGCAAAAGAAATAATCAGCAGAGTAAATAGACAACCTACAGAATGGGAAAAAATATTTGCAAACTATACATGCAACAAAGGACTAAAATCCAGAATCGATAAGGAATTCAAACAACTCGGCAAGAAAAAAACAAACCGCCCCATTAAAAAGTGAACAACTGACATGAAGACACATTTTTCAAAAGAAGACATACAAATGGACAAGAAACATATGAAGAGATGCTCAACATCACTAATTATCAGAGAAATGCAAATTAAAACCATAGCGAGATACCATGTCACTCCAATCAGATCGGCCATTATTAAAAAGTCAAAAAACAATAGATGTTGCTATGGATGTGGTGAAAAAGGAACGCTTATGTACTGTTGGTAGAAATGTAAATTAGGATAGCCTCTATGGAAATCAGTGTAGAAACTTCTTGAAGAACTAAAAGTAGATCTACCATTTGACCCTGCAATCCCAATACTAGGTATCTACCCAAAGGAAAAGGAATGATTATATCAAAAAGATACCTGCACTCATATGTATATCACAGCGCAATTCACAATGACAAAGTTATGGAATTTAACTAAGTGCCCATTGATCAATCAGTAGATAAAGAACATGTGGGGTGTGCGTATGTATATATACGTATATATACATACGCACACACACACACACATATACACACTATGGAATACTACTCAGCCATAAAAAAGAACAGTTTTTTTTCTTTTTTTGCAGCAACTTGGTTGTAACTGGAGACCATCATCCTAAGTGAAGTAACTCTGGAATGGAACAGAAAACCAAATACTGCATGTTCTCACTTATAAGTGGGAGCTAACTATGGCTATGTATGGTCATGCAAAGTAGTGTAATAGACATCACAGACTTTGAAGGGGGGAGAGGAGTGGGGGTGAATGATGGAAAATTACCCATTGGGTACAATGTACGTTATTTGGGTGAAGGGTACACTAAAAGCTCAGACTTCACCACTAAACAATTTATCCATAAAACAAAAGTCCACTTGTACCCCCTAAATTTATTGAAATTTAAAAAATTTTACACATTTGAAATTATTTTTGTATTTTTATGGATAATAATTATATCATACAAAAAATATTAATAGGTTTTCACCAAGCCTCTCCCAAATGCCTTCTAGGTTACACATGGTGTACGATGAATCGAATTACTATCCTGAAAGTCAGTACACCTGAGTTTAATCTCAGTTACTCAACAGACAGTGTCTGACATTATTCACATTACTTAACTCCTTCAGATCTTCCTCACATATATAAAAAAGGGAAAGGGATTAGATGATAAGTCAAGTCCCTGCTAGCTTTAAAGTTTTCTGATTTCTTTATCTTAAATGCAAAAATAGATGGTGATTGTTTAAGCCAGCCCGGTTTCCTCATGTATCATGTTTCTCTCAAAGTGAAACTTGAAAACTTGAAAAAGCTTCCTATAAAAGGCCACATTTCACATTTCAACAACTCCCAAAGCAGATTGTCTGTGGATCAGAAACTCTCATCTTGAACTGGGGCAAGTCCTCACTTGTACACGTGTTCTTTCTCTCCAACGCAGACTCTGTTCTTGTGGAAACAGTAGAGGAGGTCAGCCAGCCAGAGGCCTCATTCCGAGGGGATTGAAAGGTCTCCCAAGGCAACCACTCCCAAAAGCTGGTTGAGTTTCTCTGAGCTGCTTCCTGCCCAAACAGCCCCTCCCAAACCCTTGAGGCTGAACTGGTTCAGGGACCACCCTTTGGGATTCAAGTCTACTGCAGTGGCCAGAGAGCCTTGAACAAAAATAAATGTGAGAAACATGGTCCTTAGGGTTTTGACGCCATGGCAGACCCAGAAACAACATGGTTTTCTCAGTCTGGTAATAAATAAGCAGAGCCTGTGCCAAACCTGGAACACATTCCCTGGTCTGTCCTGGTTTCAACGTGTCACTGTGAGACAGACAGGAATAGGACGGACCATGGGGAGACAGGAGCCAAGACTCTATTTGTTAAAGTCTGGTTCTTGGCCAAATTGTGCTGTGGTTTGTCTTAGAGTCCTCCTACTTAGTTAGCTTTTGAATGATCTTCTCACTTCCCTTTTGGATGCTTTCTAATCTCCTGGCAAACCAACCCTCCCCCATCTCAGCTGCCTAACCAGGATGTCTTTGTGTTCAATAAGGATCAAGGTTAGAAAAGATTTGATTAATTCGAACAAGTTAAAATGGAATGGAAGAGGGAAAAAAAAATTTTTAACATGTCATTCTTCTCAAGAGAAATCTTATTTCATATGGGATTCTAAAAGATTGTAAAGCCTTGAACAAACTCTCTAATAATGGAATTTCATACCTGTAGGAGAGAGAAATTTAAATAGAACACTTTTCTGTTAACTTCTAAGCATCTCATGCTTTGTTAGTTAAACACGAATTTCATGCCAACCATGTACAGTCACTGTTCTATTCGTTATGAATACTAACTTATTTACTCCTTAAAGCCATATGAGGCAGGTACTTTCATTATCCCCATTTTACAGGTACAATGATATTTATTTATTTACATTAAACTAAATGCTTTTGAAGTCAAATTTATATGTATGCCATTAAAAAAATGTAAAGGCCCAAGATCTCACAATAATTAATAGTCCTCTGACCCTCTCTTTGTATCTCTGGCTCCTTCTCAGAACTCTGGGCCAGAACTTGTAATTCTGGTGGTTACCTCCATTTTTCTAAATAATATGCTCATACTGATGTTTTTGATTGATTGATCAATGTCAGACATTACCTATTGACTTCCTGCTATGATTATTGAGAATTTAGAATTTAGTTCCCTTCCAACACTATACTCACCTTTCTCCTCTCTTGCAGGTATATTTAACTAAATATTTTTAGTTTTGTCTATTGCTTACTTTTGAAATTTTGAATAATTAAACTTCTATTTCTTGTTCTATTAACCTTATAGATATTTCGATCTCCCAACTCCCTGCCTTGTTCCTGCCTTACTCTTCTCCTTACCTCTTATGTAAACATGAACTTTATCTTGCTTTTATTATATGAAGTTAAAAGTCAATGAAAATTATTTATATTATTGTGTTGAGTTAAATATTTTTCAGTGGAGGGCCACATAATATACTACACTTACATTGATTTTCTTGAACTTTTTTTCCTATGGTTCGAAATAGCCTATCATATTTTCTTTCATTCTTTGCCTTGATCCTTAACAGATTCTATCGTTCTAGTCATGCCTTCCAGCCCTTGAAGTCCCCATTTTCCTCCTCCTTGCTGCATTGTCCTGCTCACTCCATTCTCTTGCTCAAAACCCTCCAATGAGATGTCACCCTAGCCAATGGCAGAGAAGACCCCTGCTTATTTCTTGGATGTCATCTCCTACCACTTGTGTCATTCCCACTATTCCTGCCATGGTTGCTTTCTTCCCACTCTTCAAACACACAAAGCTCATTTCCACAGCTGGGCCTTGCACTTGCTTCCTCTTCCTGAAATACACTTCTCCCAGTGTTTCCTATGGCCCAGTTCCTCATTTCACTCAGGCCTCAGCACAAGTGTCACCCCTGGAGGCTTTCCTTGGCCAACCTACCTGAACAAGCACACCTCTCCTTGTTTTATTTTCCATCATGGCATTTATCACTACATATGATTAGCTTGCACACAGCCTCATTTATTTGTTTTCTGTCTCAGGCATTGCAATATAAGTGTTATGGTGTCTTTCTTGTTCTCTGCTATATCCCCAGCAGGCAGAAGAGTGCTTGGCATGTAGTAGGTGCACAGTACATATTTGCTGAACAAATGAAGGTGTTCTCTCTTAAACCTGCTGAATAGATGCCATACTGGCACTTCCCTTCATTGCTCTCCTTGATTGGACCCATGGATTTCCAATTTCTCTGTTTTGCTGGAGAATGTATTCAAATGCCTTTCTAAGAAAGGATGCTTTGGGAGTAAAATTTCCAAACCCTAACATATTTGAAAATGTCTTTGATGGTGATCTGTGTGTATGCGTGTGTGTGTGTGTGTGTGTGTGTGTGTGTGTGTGTGTGTTTGAATTTTCTTTCTAGAAGCTTTTAGGGTTTTCTCTTTATACATTCTCAGTGATGCATCTAGGTTTGTTATTTCTTTCCCCCTTTCTCCCTTTCTTCCTTCATTCCTTCCTTCCCTCCTTCCTCCCCTCATCCTGCTCTGCAGTCAACAGCATTTTATTTGTTGTTGTTGTTTTTTGTTTTTTTGAGACAGAGTCTCACTCTCTTGCCTGGAGCGAGTGCCATGGCGTCAGCCTAGCTCACAGCAACCTCAAACTCCTGGGCTCAAGCAATCCTACTGCCTCAGCCTCCCGAGTAGCTGGGACTACAGACATGCGCCACCATGCCCGGCTAATTTTTTCTATATAGATTCTTAGTTATCCAAATAACTTCTTTCTATTTTTTTAGTAGAGACAGGGTCTCACTCTTGCTCAGGCTGGTCTTGAACTCCTGAGCTCAAACAATCCGCCCGCCTTGGCCTCCCAGAGTGCTAGGATTACAGGCGTTAGCCACCGCGCCCAGCCAGTCAACAGCATTTTAAATTTGAAGACAGCTTGTTTCTCCACTTAGCTTTTCTATTATTTTGCTGTTCTTTCTTTCTGAATGTCAGTTTTGACTTTCTGGAATGATCCCTTATGTCTTAACTTTCTCTCCTATTTTTCACTTTAATGTCTTTTTATTCCATATTTTGCAAGATTTCCTTGTTTTATCTTCTAAGATTTAAATATTTTTTGGCAGTTATATTTTTAAATTCCAAGAATGAGATTTGCTCTCTGAGTGCAGTGTTACGGCTCTTTTAAAATTTGTCTAGCAGGTTTTCCAGTTTTCCCATGGGGGGAAGAAAAAAAGAAAAGAAACACAATGTGCATTAGTTTGCTAGAGCTTCCATAACCCAGTACCACAGACTAGGTGGCTTACTCAACAGAAATTTATTTTCTCACAATTCTGGAGGCTAGAAATCTGAGGTCAAGTTGCTGGCAGGGTTGGTTTCTTCTGGGGCTTCTCTCCTTAATTTGCAGATGGCCGTCTTCTCATTGTGTCTTCACATCATCTTTTCTTTGGACATGTCTGTGTGCTAATCTCGTCTTATAGACACCAAATTGGATAAGGGCCCATTTTAACTTAATTACCTCTTTCAAGACCCTGTCTCCAAATTGTCACATTCTGGGTTACTGGGGATTAGGACTTCAATTCAGCCCATAACACAGTGTCATCTCAATTTCTGAGTGTTTTATATGCATTTTTAAAAAGTTCTATCTTATTCCTTGCACAATTGTTTTCTCCAGGGTCATCTTTTTAATTTATTTATCTTGATTTTTCACTTTCATCAAATGCCTGGTTCTCTATTCATATCTAAGAATGAGACAATAGAAAGTTTAACTGTGTATATGGGTGGGATTTGCTGACTGGCAGACTCCACTGCAGGAGCCAGCCTGATACTGGTGGACCCCAAATTCCTGACTGTTAAGGGAAACACTGCAGAAGTCTAACACCTAGCTCACTGCGCTGTTCTCTTTCTATTAAAAAAGTCCTCTGTTTTGTGATCAAAGAGTAAGGTTGCCAGATGCAGGAAAAAAAACCAGATACCAGTTAAACTTGAATTTCAGACAAATAAGAAATCATTTTCCAGTACTATAACCATGTTCCATGCAATACTTGGGACACACTTAACATTAAGAAACAATTCCTCACGTATCTGAAATTCAAATTTAACTGGGCATCCTGTATTTTATCTGGCCACCGTACCACAAGGGTGATGACATGGGTGGGGGTAAGAGCCTGGCCGCTTGACATTCTGCCTGGTGGGTGGAAGAAGAGAGTAAGGAGAGTGATGGTTCCATTTACAGACCTTCAAATAATCACGGATTTACATCTCACTTCCTAAGCCCATGACCCCATGACAGCAGAACTCTAAAGTTCTGGCTAGGCCCTCTGGTAAATTCCTCTCAGGCCATAGCCCCTCTGCATGTGTGAGGTGTGTTAGGTCATTAAATATGAAATGTCCGATTTCAAATCAAAAGTGTAGTTTATTATATCTCAAACAAGAAGCAGTACAATTAATCAAAGTATGTGGCTAAACTATCGACTTGGTTATGCCAGCAGCGAAGAAGCCTGGAGAGCAAGTGGCCATGAAATCACAAGAGGCGTTTTCCACAGCTTGTTGAGAATTGAATATCTTTCCTTGCAAGAAGTGGTCCAAAGCCTGGAAGAAGTGGTAGTCAGTTGGTGCAAGGTCTGGTGAATATGGTGGAGGACAGAGAGATTCTAAGACCAGCCTCTGTAGTTTGAGCAACATTGTATGTGAAACATGTGGTCAAGCATTGTCTTCCAAGAGGATTGGCCTGTCTCTATTGACCAATCTCAGCTGCGTAATCACAAGCATCCTCATCATTTTGTCCAATTGGTTGCAGTAGACATCTGCTGTAATTGATCAACCAGGTTTCATGAAGCTGTAGTGGATAATACCAGCACTGGAGCATCAAACGTACACCATTAGCTTTTTTTTTGATGAATATTCAGTTTTGGACTGTGTTTGGGCACTTCATCTTTATCCAACCATTGTACCCAATGCTTGTGATTGTCAAAAAGAATCCATTTTTCATCACATGTAATGATACAGTGTAGAAATGGTTCACTTTTGTATTGTGACAGTAAAGAAAGGCAAGCTTCAAGGCGATTTCTCTTCTGAGCTTGTTTGATTCATGTGGAACCCACCTATCCAGCTTCTTTACCTTGCCCATTTGTTTCAAATGGTCCAATATTGTTGGAATAGTAACATCAAACCGTGCTGCTAATTCACACTTAGGTTGAGATGGATTCGCTTCCACTACAGCTTTCAGCTCATCATTTTCCACCTTGGTCTCAGGTCGCCCACATGGCTCATTTTCAAGATTAAAATCACCAGAACAGAACTTCTTAAACCATTGATGTACTGTGCGTTCATTAGCCACATCCTTCCCAAACACTTTGTTGATATTTCAAGCTGTCTGCGCTGCATTAGTTCCATGATGGAACTCATATTCGAAAATAACATGAATTTTTGATTTATCCATGGTTTCACAAAAATTGCTCTAAAAAAAATTTGAAAGCTAATCACAAGTCAAACCATGCATTTGAAAGAATGAGGATGTACCCTCACAGTAAACAGTGCCAAAGTGAAATGTCAGAGATACCAACTGTCAAACTTAGGACTTAAGGAAATCGGACACTTCATAATTAATAACCATTATTAAGACCATATATATATGGTCTGTGTCCCCAGAGTCTGTTATTCCTCACAACATCTCTGAGAACTCTGTTGTGTTTTTGACATTTTACATTTTTCCTAGTGAACCTTCCCGTTATGAAGCTTCGTGCCTCTTACAACTTTAATTACTTCTATTTCTTAGTATTATGAATTTTAAGACTGGACTCACAGAGGCTAGGAACAACATGTAATTCTGTTTTGTTCCACTATTTACATAGTCACTTCTTAAAAAAATCAAGCTAAAATATTGGGTGGAGAATGCAAAAGTCCATGTAAATTGACTCTTACAGAACAAAGTGAGAATTTACGTTCACAAATCCAATGGGCCAGTCTATAATTCATTGCTTTAATAGAGTCTCTGACTTTTACAGTACATTTTTATTACTTTAGCTTGAAATAAAAGTAGGAGGTATACTTAGGGTAACCAACTGTTCTGGTTGGCCTGGAATTGAGAAAATTCCCAGGACACAGGATTTTCAGTGCTAAATCTAACAAAGTCCCAGGCAAGCTGGGAGGAGTTAGTCACCCTATGTATACTAGGAATACAAAAATAAGTAAATAAAGAGATTAGTTCTAATCCTAATGCTCAAATTGTTTTCTAATGTATTTTATATCCCATATAATAATACATATACATTACATATGTGTTTATACGTATGCATTTATCCTTTTAATTTTTCTTTACTTGAAACATCTTTAAAATGAGAATAATATGCAGCATTCTCACAGGAGTATTTGAACTACTTAATTAATGCTTATAAATTGTTTTGGGGTCCTTTGATGAAAGCACTGATTGTAAAGGTTTATAACAATATTATTCTTACTGTGTACAGAGGAGTGCGGCAGGATTCAGAGCACCTTACTGACTGAACATAGATTACCTTATCATTACTTAGATACTGTGATCCCCATGGAGGTTCACTGAATAATATTTACATAATATGGAACTAGTTCACGACAAATATTTTTTAAAAAAATATCAAAGAGGGAATGTAAGTGATCCAGAACTTTTGGACCTAAAGAACAAAATACATAGGCATGGCCAGGCATGGTGGCTCACGCCTGTAATCCTAGCACTCTGGGAGGCCGAGGCTGGCGGATCCTTTGAGCTCAGGAGTTCGAGACCAGCCTGAGCAAGAGCAAGACCCTGTCTCTAAAAAAAAAAAAAAAAAAAAAAAAAAAATGCATAGGCAGGAAGGAGGTAGTTGCCCAAGCCTGAAACAAGTGGGGCCACCTGGTTTTTGTAAAAAGTTATAAGAAAGAGCTATTTTAGAAAATACGATCTAGTCTCCTTGTAGGCATTCTAGGTAAACACATTTGTCTGTGAGGTGTAATTAGTCCTAGTTACTGAAAACATCATATTCTCCATTGACAGATACTGAAGTTTTTTCTAGGGTAAAATTAGGAATATCTGAGATACAATTAAATAGTATTGTTTAAATGAAACATTTTACCTTTTTATACTTAAATACTGCTGTGTGTATTTCTTAAAAGCATGGATATTCTCTTACATAACCAGAGAATAATTATCAAAACCAGAAAATATATGTTACTATTATCTAATGTATAGATTTTAATCATATTTTACCAACTGTCTCAATTATGTCCTTTATAGCAAACAATAGTAATAAAATTCTGGTCAAGGATTTAATTGGGGAGTAAATGCTACATTTAGTTGTTTCATCTCTCTAGTTGTTCAAAGTTGGGAACAGTTTCTCAGTTTGTCTTTGTTTTTCATGATGCTTACGTTTTGCACAGTGTAGGCTGGTTAATTAATATCCCTCACTTTGTGTTTGTCTGTTTCTTCATGATTAGATTGAGGGTAAGCAAAGTACCACAGGAGTGACGTGAACTTCGTATAGCACATAGGGAGGCAAAATGGAACAGTTTTAAAGAGCAGCGTTCGTGACTGTTTTACTGGGTCGAGCAATATAATAAGCCTAGCATGGAGGATGAAGCTTTCAGCGGGCTGGAAGCGGATGCAGTGACGCACCTCCCAAATGCACCTTGTAGGACGGCGGCTGTCACTACCACAGCCCGCCGGAAGCGTTGGCTTCCCTCTGCCAAATGAGCTGTCTCTCCCAAATTTGATGGCTGGTTGAGGTTGGGGTACAAAGGCCTGGCTCCGTGCCTCACATGAAACAACTCGGAGGAGCCATGCCGTCTCCAGAGCTCCCCATGGGGCAAGCTGCGGCAGCCGCAGGACAACTCATCTCGTCCTCCCTCCGCCTAACCCTGCGGCCTCCTCTCCCCACCCGAGCTGTTCCCGAGGGCACCCCCAGTGCATCTCCTGCGCATTAATCTGCGAGTTTCAGGGTCGTTTTCCCGAGAAAACTGACCTAGGACTGGGCTGTTTTACATATGTGAGTGGGTCTCTTGATAAGCATTTCAAGGATTAAAATGGGTCTATTTGTAAACATTTTAAATATATTATAATTATTATGGAAGTATGTATGTTAATCCTTTTTTAAGAATTTTACACCACCATACTTCCACCATAGAAACCGCTGTAATCTGAGAGCAACAGCACAACGATGCTAACAAGAGATTACGTCTACATAGCTCAGAAGAGTCAGAGCTTGATACTTAGTTTTGCACGTCCAGAAATTTATCTTTGTCATAAGTGAATAAATTCAAAGAAACCGACACAGAGGAAAGGTAATCTAACTGAGAAAAAAAGTATGTGGCAATTGAATACAAATTTGTGGGAATTTATAGTGAGAAATATAATTGCTGAGCAAACCAAAAATTTCTATTGGCTAACTGGCACACCCTTACCCTGTAAGAAAATCTACATGGGAAGTCAAATCAGAAATTTTCTTGATGAATAAGATGATTTATCTGACTTTACTTTTTTATTATTTCGGCATATTATAGGGGTACAAATGTTTAGGTTACATACATTGCCTTTGCCCCACCGAAGTCAGAGCTTCAAGCGTGTCCATTCCCCAGACGGTGTGCACCGCACCCATTAGATGTGAATATACCCATCCCCTTCTTCCCCCCTACCTGCCCGACACCCGATGAATGTTACTATATGTGTACATAAGTGTTGATCAATTAATACCAATTTGATGGTGAATACATGTAGTGCATGTTTTTCCATTTTTGTGGTACTTCACTTAGTGGAATGGTCTCCAGCTCTATCCAGGATAGTACAAGAGGTGCTAGATCACCATTGTTTTTTGTGGCTGAGTAGAGCTCCATGGTATATATATATACCACATTTTATTAATCCACTCATGTATTGATGGACACTTGGGTTGTTTCCACATCTTTGCAATTGTGAATTGTGCTGCTATAAACATTTGAGTGCAGATATCTTTTTTTATAGAATGCCTTTTTTTTCCTTTGGGTAGATGCCCAGTAATGGGATTGCTGGATCAAATGGTAGTTCTACTTTTAGCTCTTTGAGGTATTTCCGTATTACTTTCCATAGAGGTTGTGCTAGTTTGCACTCCCACCAGCAGTGTATGAGTGTTCCTATCTCTCCTCATCCATGCCAACATTTATTGTTTTGGGACTTTTTGATAAAGGCCAGTCTCACTGGAGATAAGTGATATCTCATTGTGGTTTTGATTTGCATTTCCCTGATGATTAGAGATATTGAGCATTTTTTCATATGTTTGTTGGCCATTAGTCTGTCTTCTTTTGAAAAGTTTCTGTTCATGTCCTTTTCCACTTTTTAATGGGGTTTGATCTTTTCTTGCTGATTTTCCTGAGTTCTATATAGATTCTAGTTATCAGCCCTGTATTGGATGTGTTGCATGCAAATATTTTCTCCCATTCTGTAGGTTGTCTGTTTGCTCTCATGATAGTTTCCTTGGCTGTGCAATATCTGACTTTAATTTATCCAATTTATCATGATCTAATAACCTTTGTAGAATCTAGTCCTGGTGGGACATACCTACAAGTAGACCAGATATTCATTTCTGCTTACCAAGGTACTTGTGCCCCAGGTGGTTTACAATATACACCTTAACACTTGTAAATATAAAACTCAGCCTCCTAATGGTCCATTAGTATCCACTCTGCAGTTCTCCAAACTAGTGTGAGAATATTTTTTTCAAATGTAAATTTGACCATGACACCTCTCTGCTTAAAACCCTGCAACAGCTTCCTGCTGCTATTATGTGAAGGTAAATCTTAGCCAGACAAAGTGGCACACACCTGTGATCCCAGCTATTCAAGAGGCAGAGGCAGGAGGATCACTTGAGGTCAGGAGTTCAAGGCTGTAGTGTGCTATTGTTGCACCTGTGAATATCCGCTGCTTGTGCTATGCTATTCACCATAGCAAGACCCTGTCTCCAAAACAAAACAAAACAAAACTTAACCTTGCCTGCAAGTCTCTGTGTGGTCTAATCAGAGGGGGGGGGAAATCAATTCTTTGAAAGCCCTATTTGGGTAACTTCCTCCAGGAAACCAAATCAGCAAAAAATGCATGAGGCTAACCCTCTGAAAGCAGCAACCTGACTCCTGCGGACGTTGGAGAATGTAGCAGAATGAGAAGCAGATCCAGTAACTTCTCCCCCACAA
>RJWJ010033472.1:0-17939 GCA_004363605.1 Indri indri | reverse complement strand
GGTTGCCCCGTCTCGGATCAGTAACACGCCACCTGCTTGGAATCGACCTGTCCTGTTGTCCGGGGGTCACATCAGATCTTCTGTAGCTTCTTCGAACTGAGGCCTGATGCCAGGTTGCACTTCTGAGCGTTTGTCTCCCGCCGGGATTGTGGGATGGGCAGACAGCCTGAGATGGCCCTGACCCGTCCTTCCCCCTCCCAGGGGACTAACAGACATGGGGAGCCGTCAGGATGGCCTGAGGTTACAAATGCTCCAAGGATGGCTACAAATGCTGTTTTGTTTCCTTGCTCCCTCCGATTTTAGCGAACGGATCCGTGATGAGACACACAAGGTAGCTGCTCACCAGGCAGGGCGACCTTTCACCTTGACTTAGCCGGCCAAAATGAAAATATGGACTCCACAAAGGGGGTATTTTGCAAACTTCCCACTGAATATTGGATTTTTCATAACCCTTGGACCAAAGATTGGCTTCTGCTAGCTGGCAAATCTGTGAGCTCAAAGGTGATTTTTAAAAATAGCTTCCAGATATGCAGAGTGCTAACGAGCGCCGGTGTCTGGAGGAGCGGTCGTTTGTGTTCAGTGTTGCCCGACAGCCCCTCTCCGGAAACCGCTTTCCAGATGCCCGTTTTCAACTGTTACTTACGAATTTCATGGCCATTGCTTCAGAGCCACATTTAGTTTTCTACTCAGGATTTAAACCCTTGCCCTTTCCACCCCCTTTTACGGCTCGCCCTGTGCACACGGCTCCCCCCGCACAGCCCTTGCCGGGAGAAATCAATAGCAAATGCCATTGCCGGTTCATTCCTGAACTGCCAGAAGCGCAAACCCTTGCAGGGGCTTCAGCGTCACTGCACATCTCAGGATGATTTCCCGCACCTTTTTAAGAACCGTATTTTCCCACCATGAAAGATGTGTCTGCATTTTCCTTAAACACCTAACAAGCGTGAAACCTGCTAAGACCTAACACTAGCTCGTTCAGTGACGTTCTTCCCACTGTCCCTGGAGCTCCGGAACGTGGCCCGCCGCTGCACAGCCCGAAGCCGCCGTGCCACCCGCAGCGCTGTAACAGGTGTACGGTCCCAGAGGCCGGGAGGAGGGTCTGCGGCCTCTGCGCCTCCACCGTGCAGATCACATCGCTGTGGGTTTTCATGGGTCTTTGGGCGTCGAGACTCGGTGCATATTTGGTGACTGGCATACGTAATCACTGAGTGTTTAGACAAATAAAGGGCACGTCCCAGAAGTCACAGAGCTTGGGAAGGAAGACACCAGCTCCTGGCTGCTCAGCTTGGCGTCAGAGGAGGACAACCGGTAGGCTGGCCGGGCGTTCCCGTCTGTCCCTTTTCTCAGGAGCGCGTCTGAGCCGGCAGGCAGATGTCTTCCCACAGCCTGATGTTTCCCAGATTCTTTTTTTCTTGTCTTCTTTCTCCTTCAGACCTCCCCAGCCGGCAGAACCTGGGACCCTTCTTTACACAGGAACCTGTGCTGGGGCTCCGGGTCAGCCAAGTGAATTCGGGGGCTTCCTGGGGCCAGGCAATAGGGACAGCGATGAGAATGAATCCCAGGGTGGGGACAGGACTCAGGCACCTGCCTGGTCGGGCTCCAGCCAGGCAGCCAGGACAGGGCCCTTTTCCAGGCTTTCGGACGCCGACACCTCACCAGAGGGAGGAGCGGAGATCCAAGTGGCGCCTTCCACTGCGATCTCTCCCGCCACTACGGAGACACGCTCAAGGGCTTTGGGCCCTGGGACCCTTCTGAGAGCCCGTCCCTGCCTCTGTGAGAAACCTGACTCCCATTCTGTCCCTCCAGCAGCGTCACCCCCTTGTCCCCAGGAATCTGTCATCAATCACCTTCACGGCAGCAGATTCCTGAACTTGGCCTTGGTGGAGCTGACAAGCCAAGGTGACTTTGATTGGCAACAATTTAATCACATTTCACAGCCTCGCGAACACCTTGCTGGTTCCAATTAGGAGGAAGCCTGCGTTTACTCTGGCTTTCCCTGCCCCCGCAACCCCCAAAGGCCGGGTTCCTTCCAACCAAGGCAACTTCAGAAAGGAAAGAAAAAGGCAGGAGCTGCCTTCGCGTCATTTCTGCCCACTGCGCACAGTGGAGCCGGCCCCAGCTGCTGGCTGTGGCACCGAGAGCTGGCGCAGTAGCAGAGAAAACCAGGCCCAGGCACCGAGTGAGGGGCTAAGTGTGGGGTGCCAGCCGAGGCGGAAAGGCGGGTGGGACTCTGTCCAATGGCCCCGGCCTTCACCCGACCCCTCTGGGTGGGGAGAGGGTGTGCACGCCTGGGATCGCACCGTCACGGCTGAACGCGCACACTCGCACACAGAGGCTCTGCCGGCCGCACCGCTGCGCTGACATGTCAATCAGAGGTGCACGGGCTCCCCCACTGGGAAATAATAAGATGAGATGTTTGCAGGGGGCTGGGAGCCGCGGCACCCCGGCTGCCTGCTTGTTAAACAAGAGGAGCGTTCCTCTGTTCTCCCGGAGACGGTGGGCCGAAAGGGCAAAGACTTCTCATGGATGTTTAAACTGTCTGGGCTTTGCCATCAGCCCACTTCGGTGCATCAGCCAGGTAGCCCCGTGCTCCAGTCTGGGGTCGGGTGTAAAACTCACAGCTTCTCATTCCTTAGTCAGGTGCAAGCAGGACGACTCAGGTGTGACAGGGAAGCCAGGCCACAGCGACTGTAGGGGGAGATGACACCGGCGCCACTCACGCTCTCGGGTCTATGGCACCCACGAGCCGGCCACGCCCCTCCACGGCCACTCTCGAGGTGAGGTGGGCCGGCCAAGTAGGGAGCCCACCTGCGACCCCAGCAAGAGCAGGCACTCCTAGAATCAGAGCCGTTCACATCTGGGCACGGCGTCACCTATTTGTTTACTTTCTATCTCCACCTTTAGTTTGACACGGATGTTAGCACGCGATCTGTGCTCCCGCGAATATTGCTTCTTTTACACTAAGCAATCTTTCCCAGAAATCGCTCCACAGTAGCCCATGACCATCTTCTTTATTATTATGCGATGATAATTCTTTGAGACTGTCTCACTCTGTCACCCCGGTAGAGTGCAGTGGCATCATCACAGCTCACCGCAGCCTCCACCTCCTGGGCTCAAGTGATCCTCCTGCCTCAGCCCCCCGAGTAGCTGGGACTGGAGGCATGTGCACCACCACACCAGCTAATTTTTCTATTTTTAGTAGAGATGGGGTCTTGCTCTTGCTCAAACTCCTGAGCTCGAGCGATCCTCCCACCTCGGAGGGAGTGCTGGGGTTCCGGGCCTGAGCCACCGCCCCGGCCTCTCTTTTCTTTTGACAGCTGCGTCTTGCTCCATCCTGCGGAAGCACCGCAGTTTACTCAACCTGTCCTACGTGTGGGCATTTAGGTTGTTTCTGATACTTGGCAATTACGAACAATCCTATAATAAATAATCACGTGCATATTTATTTTTACATTGTTGGAGGGCAACTTCAAGGTAAATTTCTAGAAGAGGGACTTCTGGCCCCAAGGTAGGTGCGTATGCAGTGCGTCACCTGTTGCCAGATTCCCATGCGGAAGGACTGAGCAGCGCTGGGCACTGCTTTACTTCATTCCTGGAGCTGGTCCCCCATGGCAGATTTGGAGCTAGAATCTGTGCACAACTTAACAGCTGAATTTCACGGAAACTGGAGAAGGAGCCAAAATTTAATGACTGCTCTTCTGAAATATAGGAGTTTGGCGATCTTCCAAGCTTTCTGAAGGACTGCAACACTAACAACGGAATTGTAGACAGTGACCTTTACTTTGCAGTAACTTTGCAATAACTGTTTCTTAACTCATCTTTTCTAAAATCCCTGTTGCCGGTAAGTAACCAGAGTGATCGGTAACCTTGCCCCATTTCACAGGATGAAACACTCGTTATCGGGGAGCCCAGCAGAGATACAGGACACCCCTGTTGAAAACGATACTAAACCTCCAAGTCAGCACGAGGGAGCCCAGTGAAGTCTCCGTTTTTCTTTATGATGCCTCTTCCGATGCTTAAAAACATACAGTCAATCCTCATCATCCGCGGATTTCACATTTACACACTTGCCCACTCTCCAAAATTTACCTGTAACCCCAGCATCACGGCCATTCACGGAGTGGTGAGAATTCCGAGTCCCTAGTGTGCAAGTCCGAGCTGAGGTTGAAAAAAATAACATTTGTCCCCCGGTTTCAGCTCTCAGACATAAACAAGTGTCTTTTTGCAGGCTATTCAGTACCACCTTTTTTGCATTGTTGTGTTTTATCTTGGTGGCTTTGCTGTTTCAAAAGGCCCCAAGCGGAGGGCTGAATCACCGCCCAGTGTCCCCCAGCCCGAGGAGGCTGCGACGTGCCTCGTGGGGAAAGCACGTGTTGCAGAAGTTCTGCGCAGGCACGAATGACAGGGCTGCTGGCCACGGGCCATGAGTTCAGTGTTAATAAATCCAGAGTGTTTACTAAATCAGGTGTCTTTAAGGAGAAACGCATAAGACAAGGCTATGCTTGGTTGATGAAAATGTTACAACCAGAGGCTGCTGGGAGCCGGGCCCTCTGTTCCCTCAGTGTCTGCCAACTCAGTGTCCATGATAGCTTTACAGGACAGAACTACTAGAATACAGGAAATAACTGTAAAGGCAATATTGCCCTCATCTTTGGTTTCTCTGACGATCCCGCAGGTACCTGCGTGATGTGCCCAGCGCAGAAGCTAGTGCCAAACTCTCGGGTACAGGGAGACCTGGGCAGACAAGCTCTCCGTCCGCCCCAGTCTTGGTCATCACCCTGGCCTTGAGGTGACGGCCTCCCTCGGGTTCCAACGTCAAACAAGGCTGGATTCTTGGGGCTGCCGCTGTGTGTCCTGGAGCCATGCACTGGGCCCGGCTCTGCAGACCCCTTCTGTTGCATCCCACAGTCGGGGAGAGAACAGCCCCTCTCGGGTGTCAGGAGAGACACCTTGAGACAGTGAGGATGGGGCCCCCATAGGTGCTCCAAACCTAGACTCAGCAAACATTTAGTAAGGCCTGTTGGGTGCCCGGCACCACTTGGCAATTGGGAGTGAAAAGGCAACCAAGATGTGCTCCCTGCCCTGAAGAGCCTGGGACCCGGGGTGAGCCAGAAACTGCCACGGCAGGTGACACGCTAGGACAGAGTTGTCTAAGGGCGGCACACTTTTTCTGTAAAGGAAACATCATACACATTTTCATCTTTGTTGGCCAGATGCCCTCTGTGGCCGCTGCTCAGCCCTGCTGTTGTCATGCGAAATCAGCCCAGAAAATCTGTAAGTGATGGGTGTGTCGGTGTCTCACTGGAACGTTATTTACACAACTGAACAGCCGTCTCTGCGTCATGCTTTGCCAGCCTCTGGCCTAAGACACCGATCCGTACGGATCTGCAAGTCCTGGAGTAGCCAGTTCTGCAGAGACTTCCTGAAGCGGGTGGGGTCTGAGCCGATGCTGGGAGGATACACGCTAGTTTGTAGCCTGGATGGGGGAGGCCATCCTGGGCAGAACACGGTTGTGCTGGAAACCCCTGCTGGGCGCAGCCCTGCTCGGCAGACGAGGCCGCCTCTGCTCTCACAGCCCCTCCAGCCCCCGCCGTGTGACCGAGAGCCAGATGAAGACAGGAGCTCGTTTTGAAATTCGCCATTTGCTCTGCGAGAGCATTTGGCAAATATCTACCCCATGGGTGTGGGTCTAATCAGAACAAACATCCCAGCCCGGTCCGTGGAGCCCTGCGCTGCCTGTGCTAATCGAGTTTAATTTGTGTCATGATCGTCATCATCACCCTAATTTTCAGTCCACGGTGGACGGCATTTGGCCTCCTATTTCCCCCACCCCCAGCCCGATGAAAATGCTTCCTCTCTCCCCGGCTAGTGTCTCGGGGCTCCCACAGCCGACGGCTGAGCCGCACAAGCCGCACTTCCTCCCAGAGTGTCGACCGTGGCAGGAGGGGACTGGAGGGGCCGAGAACTGGGGCGATGGGCTGGAAGGACAAGTGAGGTGTCATCCACCCATTCCATGTTCCACTTACCTAAGGACTGGGGTCAGGGAATCGCTGCTCGGCTTTTCTGAACACACCGGGAGATGCAAGAGCAAGAAGCTAAATAGCGGATTTGAAAGCTCGTCGTGATTGTCTAAATTCTATTTCACCTACGCAGGATTAAGCACGTAGAGATGCTTAGTCAGGGAGTGTAACTCACCATGATTCGATCACTACCATTGATCCATCTGGACCCACTCTCCAGGGGTGAGGTTTCACGAACAGCCTTTGAAGAATGTGGTTCCCAGAGTGGGATCTCTGGGCCAGCAGCACCAACATCACCCGAAAACTCGCTGGAAATGTGAATGACCCGCCCCCAGCCCTGCCGATGCAGCTGCTCCTGGGAGGAGACCGGGGAACCTGCTTTACCGAGCTCCCAGGTGACCCTGACGGTGTCCCAGCTTGAGAATCCCTGCTCCAGCCTGCCCAGTGAGCCCGTTCCCTGCCCGCACACTTGCCTGAGAAAGGTGAACTACCAACATGAGCAGCCTCGTAATCAAAATGCTGTGAATTCCTCCTGGTTCAGCTGAAATTCACCTTTTCATTATCTTTGAACAAAGGGCCTAGTAAGAAAATGAATTAAATGAACACAATTACAAGGGAGCTATTCAAAGGGAAAAGAGTGTTTTTGGATACCTTATTACATTAATTGTCTATATGCAAATCATTTCTTCTAAACACAAACGAGTCTTTACTATTAGAGCAGATGCACCGAAACGCACTCGGAATGCTCAAGTTGGCGCGTTGCTCATACTGGAACGGGATCCAGCAAAAATACCCTTCAGCGTGGACTCCACTAAAATTCAGGCCATTTCACCCTGAAACTAGCAAGTAGTCTCCTAGAGTGGGCACCGGAGGAAAGAAATCTTCATTCTTATTGATAAATTGCTAAGAAAATTCCCACATCTATTACCCTTCTGATTTTGGGCGGAGAGTTGCAAGGGTATCTGAAAAACAAGGAATGAACGGAGCCTTGCAGCGCAGGGCGCCCTCGCTGACACGCTCATCGGACGGAGCCGTGGAAAACCTCTAGGCAGGAACATGCAAATAGGCGAGTGTTTTCCTAACCTCATATTGACTTTGGCTTCTAAAATCAATTTTCTTTATTAGCTGATGAATCTCCGCAAAAGACTGGCTGTGCAGAATCTGGATAAATTATTTAAGCAGTAAATTGTTTCCATTCTAACTGGTAACAGCAGGAAGATTTAACAGTATACAGCAGAAGCCCAGGGCTTGGGGGAAGGTCACCCTGGAAGGGAAAATGAGATCTTCTCGAACCCACAAAGGTATATCTTTGAGGTCAGAACCAGGCAGGGCATCCACACAGCAGGACTCTGCGGGGTGCTGCTTATGTCGTAGCCTAAATGCGGTTGGGCAGTCGGTACCCTGTGCGGCCCTATCTGGTGACGGGGGCAGGGGAGAGAGCAGGGGGAGGGAGAGATTTATATTAAGGAACTGGCCTGCGTGGCTGCGGAGGCTTCCCGTCCAGCAGGGAGGAGACACAGCGAAGAGGTGATGTCGCAGCTGCAGATCGAAGGCTGCCTGGGGCAGACCCCCCCCCTCCAGGGGGAACGCAGTCTTTCTCTTCAGGCCTTCCACTGATTGGACGAGGCCCACCACATTGTGGATGGCAATCGGAGTTTCTCAAAGTCTGCTGATTTCAATGTTAATTTCATCTACAAAATACCTTCACACAAACCTTCAGGGTATTGTTTGACCAAATGGCTGGGCCCCACAGCCCAGCCAAGCTGACAGGTGAAATGAACCATTCTAAGGGATGTCAGCTGACTTTGCCGGTGTCCATCTCTCCTTTGCTGGGAGCCTGGCCCACCCCGTCCGCACTTGCTATGCCCCACCTTCCACTCCTCGGGACACGGGGTTTGGGTGCATAGTCTGAGCCTTGGGTTTCAGGCACAGATGGCTGAGCCAGGCCTGCCCGGCTGGCTTGTTCCCCTGCACCCGCACGCTCACCCCCTGCAAGCCATGGACATGGGTTCCACGTGGAAACGTGGCCCAGGCTGGCCAATCAGAGCCTTTCCCCCCCTCACCCTGACTCCTGGCCAATGTGGTGGATGCGGGTTTGGGCTACAGCTTGAGAGGTCCCTACGAGACCCTACTCTGTCACATTGTGTGAACCACGGGGAGAGCAGCACCGAAGAGCTGAGGGGGGAGAGAGAAAATTTGAGAGTCTTTCAATGCCATTTGAACCCCTGACCTAGAACGTCTAGAATTTTCTATTATGAGGCTGTGATTCCAGTGCTGGCTCCGGGAGGACAGGGCTCCGGTTTCCTCACATCTCCACCTACAGCGCCTGGAATCATGCCCGGTACATAGTAGGAGCACGATGATTGTATTTGAATGAATGAATGAACTTATGATGTCCCGTTCTTGCTTAAGCCAGTGGGGTATCTGTCTCCCGTGGACAAGCACCTGCCCAGGTGAACCTCAGCAGCCTGGGACAACAGACCGTGGACTCCGCCAAGACTCGTGGTCCCATTGAACCCACAAGCAACTCTGTTTTTTGATCCAGGTCATAGCTTCACTCCCTCCAAAGTAAGCAGATTGGCAAAAACAAGCCTAGATTTTTTCTTCCCTTTATAAGTGACACTGATGTACTCAGAGTTTGTCCTTCCAACAACCTGCCAAGTTTTTGATGCAAATCAGGTGCTAACAGAAGAGAGACCTGGCAGCATATTCATGCCCCACGGCAAGATGACCCTCGCTCAGCCTGCCAGAGGCTCTTCAATGCGAGGGCAGGTGACGTCCAGGTTTGATCCGAAGATTCAAGAAGGACTTAGTTCAAAGTTCTTGCTAAAAGTGAGTTTCAGAATTCTTTTGTGTTGAGTTTGCACAAGGAAAGAGAGTTCCCTCATGCCCAACAAGCTGCTAAATTCATTGGCAGAAATGGCAGGGGGTGTTTTAGGGCTCAGTCGCAAAACCGTGAAAGTTATGGGGGAGCAAGGGCTCCGTGCACTGGAGATGGGGGGTCTTGGTGGGGAGGTGTAGAGGCCTGGGTTCGGGGAACCGACTCTGGTGGGCTGACAGCCGAGGTTACCCGGGATGGGGCCGTCAGTGCTGAACCCGCACAGCCCAGGAACACTGCGCGCATTGCGGAGGCCCCTCGTGCAGAAGGCGGCGCGGCCCTGCCTTCGTCCCCTCCCACGTAGGCCCGGCTCGCTCTGGGCCTCATCGGCTCCAGTAGGAGGGAAATGTCCACTGAACCCAGCTGATGAAAGTTTTGTTAATAGGAAATGAGGCCCTGCCAGAGAACACCTGGTCGTGGCCCTTGGCCTGAGATCAGGTCACAGGAAGGTGCGCAGGTGGGAGGTGGCGGCCGTGGGGGGGAGGGCGCCAGATTTAAATTGAGTACTTGTAGATTTCATTTTTCATTGTCAGGGTCTGATTGGGGCCGCTCCCTCCGGGCCAGGCGCCCCCACCCTCCCAGTTCAGTGCTCCTTCCTTGGAAGGCACAGTCCTCACGCGCTAGCTCAGGGGTCAGGGTCAGCGGCAAATCAGAGCCCTGGGCCGTGCGTGGCCACCTGAGGCCATGGGGAAGCTTATTCAGGGCAGGTGTGGTCTGCCCCGGCCAGCTCTGCACCATGTGCGGTTCGGAGTCTCCTCCGAGCTCTCTCTCCTCAGGGTTGTCCTTGGAGACCCTCCTTGCTGTTTGGCGCCATCCTCTTCTAGCTTGTCTTAATTTCCCCGGATTTTAACCATATCCCAGGCACGGCTGTTGGTTTGGGACCAGAGTCTACCCAGCCCCTGGAACCAACCTGTATTAGGGTCCTGGGGCTGCCGTAATGAATTATCATCACCTGGGAAGCTGAAAATAACAGAAATTTGCTCTCCCACCGTCCTGGAGGCCCCGAAACCCAGCTGTCGTAGGGCCCTGTGCTCTGACAGCTCTAGGGGAAGACCCCCCCTTGCCCCCTCCAGCGTCAGGGGAAGTGGTGCTCAGCGTCCTTTGGCTCGTAGATGAGATGTAGCAGGCGGGTCAGGCGGCCGTCTTCTCCCTGTGTCTTCCTTCGGCACCTGTCTATGTCCCAACACCCCCTCTTTACAGGGACCCAGTCCTCTTGGATCAGGGCCAACCCTGATGACCACATTTTAACTTGATTACCTCTTAAAGACCTTATTTCCAAATAGGGTCACATTCTCAGGGTGAGGGGTTAGGACCACAACACATCTCTTTGGGGGGACAGCTCAGCTCACAACCCTTCCACTCCCACAAAGCTGTGTCTGCTGGGCCCGAGAGCAGCCAGAACACGGATCAGACAAGCTGCAGATTCCCGGGCAGCTCCGGCCTGTGCGGTGGTCAGGCTGCCGACCGCCTGTGTATGTCCCCATCACTCACAGAAGTCCCCTTCCTCCAGCAGCCCCAGTTGGGTGGCTGTGCCTGGCCACCAGGACACTTGTCATTTGTCCAAACTCCAACTCAGTAATAATGACCGCAGCACCAAGCCCTCCAAACAGCTCAGAACTTCCGGTCTGAATGGCATCCTGCAGAGACGCGTGACGTCGGGGTACCCCTGGCCAGGGCAAACAGGACGTGGGTGAGAAAACTAGGCCACCTGACTCCCACAGCAACAGTGGCAGAGGGTGTCTCATCTTTGTGCCCCTAAGTTGAAACTTCTCCCCCAAACCAATTTCATGTTCCTCCTTAGAACATTTCTTCTCTCCAAAAAGGAAACACTGGGTTTGTTTTCCTGGATCTTCTATCTCCCTGTTTCCTGATGACTTTCCTTTCTCTCAACCCAAACTAGACTCTCAAATCACCAAATGATGACCCAGGTGACAAGCTATTCACTAGCTCTTCCAACAGAGAGTTCAAGAGAGAGATGCCATCTCTTCTTCCCCTGACTTTACAGTCCCCTGTCGGGGACACGTCCTGCTCTGTTGTACAGTGATTCTCCGTAACCAAGTGCCGCCAGCCGTGCACACAGGGCTAAACGTGCCTTTGCCAGAGGAGTCACAGAGCCTTTGTGGGAGACCAGCATGGAGCACGGGTCCGAAGGGAATTTGGGGGTGACGACAGCATCGCTGTAGGGAACAGCCCACTGCGGTTCTCTGGGGGAGAAGCCCCGAGGGGCAAGACTGGGCGGCTGGACAGGCAGGTTGAGGTCATTCACGAAGCGCTAGGAAAGTTGGGTGAGAAGGAGGGACAAAGGTCACCAGAAAAGCCTGGGGACCACGTGAGGGACGATTCCAGCTGGAGCGGGTGGCTGAGTTAGCGGGAAACAGCTAAGTGGACACTTGCAAAGACTGCGGTGCTTTGCAGCTGATGTCAGTGCAATTTTGTCAACTGCTATCTCTTCTGTTCCCACTGCTGTCCCCCTAGGACTCATTGAGGGCCTCCACCTGCAGGGGTCTAGGTGGTCTTGGTCCCAGAAACCAGGGTCGGCTCATTAGCCACCTGGCATGAGGGAGCCGTCACGCGTGTCTCTGCTGAGGATGATTTATCCAGGCGGCCCTGTCTCCTCCGACGTCAGGGAGCCTTTGCCAACTCCCCAGAGGGGTCGCCTGTGACCTGAAGGTTTGCGGAGCTGTCAGCTCCAACCTGGCAGGGACAGGCCATCTATTCCCCAGGGGAGCCCGTGCACTGCCCAGGCCTGGCTCCTGCAGACAGCTGCGGCGCGGGGGTCGGCGTCTGGGTTAAGCACCACAAAGTGGACGATGATTGGAGGGAACCACAGTGGGCAGCCTACAGGATCCCCGTGGCACTTCCTGCATGCTTAATAAGCCTTCGTTCCATGCTCAGCAATTGAGTAAACGTGTGGAACTGTCCGCAGCAGAGCTGCCTGGGGAGGCCGCGGCGCTCAGCCTTGGCAGGGGTCGGAGGTCTGATTCATTAATGCATTAATGCAACATGCCTGGCGTTGCCTGGATCATGGTGTTTTTCTCAGGATGGATGATTAATGCCGTGTCGGTTAAAGTTTAGAATACTTAGCTTTGTCTTTCTCCCTTCGTAGATTCCCCTACCCCGTCCGACTGTCTTCATTGGCAGCTGCCTTCATCACGTATGACCCGCGTCTAAACTTTCTCCTTAGGAGAGCTGACTGGGGCGCTCCCTGGAGCAGGAGTCTGGAGAGAGCTCCGAGTGTCACCCAGCTGCAATGCAGCTCGCTTTTGCGGCCAGCTTTTTGCAGAGAGAAGCAACAGTGGGGGCTGCTCCTGCTTCTGATGGCCTTGCGCTTCGGTGGAGAGACGGTACCATTTGCTGAGGATGGTCCCAGTGAGCTGCCTCCTCCGGCAGCCAATCCCAGCCCCGGGCTCCCAGTGGGGCCGCACCTCACACACCAACGACTAATCTTCTGCCTTCCCCTGGGTCCAGGCAGGAGCACACTCACCACCTCCCCGCTCACTGGTAACACGCTGCCCTCCCCGTGCCCAGACAGGGGCCCTGTAGCCAAAGCACGCACAGACAGAGCCGGAGCCCCGGGACATCACAGAGCAGCCTCCGCACCTCACTCACAGCCCCCAGACAGTGCAGCCAGGACAGGTGGCTGCAGCCTTCCTCGGGAAAAACACTTCACATAGAAAAACGACAAGGCTTTTGCCTGTGTGGATGCAGGAAAAAGGCGGCTCGCCAGAAGTGGCAATTAATATGCCAACTTTTCCATCCAAAGCTGTTTCAAATCCGTCCCAAGCTGTTTCTCATTGAGCTCGTCAACATTAAAGACATTCCATATTTAAAGCCAAGGTGTGGCAGGCCCTGTGAGCGGCGGGGCCAGGAGGGTCCCCTCCTTCGCACACACTCCAGTCTTGTGATGCTTCTAGCTCAGGGGTCGCAAACCATGGCTGCGGCCAAATCCGGCCCACCACCTGTTTTTGTGCAGCCTGCGAGCTAAGAATGGCTTTTACATTTTTAAATAGTTGGGAAAAAAATCAAAAGATAGATGTTATTTTGTGATATGTGAAAATGACATGAGAATCAAATTTTAGCATCCACAAATGAAGTTTCACGGGAACGTGGCCAGTTCATCCACGTCCACGTGGCCTCTGGCTGCTTTTGTGCCGCGGTGGCGGAGTCGAGCAGTGGACGGGGCTGCGACTGGCGAGCCCACAGTGCTCGCTCTCGGCCCTGTACGGAGAAGGTGCTGGCCCCTTGTCTAGAGAAACTGTCGTGTAGGAAGGAACAGGTAGAGGGTGTTTGGGATGCTGCAGCCAGAGTCTGGTTGGGATGTGAGTTTGTAGGTTAAATTCATCCTTGAAGCCCGGTTGGGATGTGAGTTTGTAGGTTAAATTCATCCTTGAAGTCCAAACCCGGGTGTCAGCAGGGCCACCCTCCAAAGGCCCCAGAGGAGGATCCTCTGACTCTTCCAGCTGTGGTGGCCCCGGGCATCTCAGGGCTTGTGGCCGAGTCCCTGCAGTCTCTGCCTCTGTGATCACACGGCCGTGTCCTCTGTGTCTCGGTGTCCTCTCTTCCTAGAATGCTTGTCATGGGACTTAGGACCCGCCCACATCCAAGGTGATGCCACATCAAGATCCTTTATTTATTGTCCTTTGCAAAGACCTTTTTTCAAATAAAGTCCCCTTCACAGGTTACAAGGGTTGGGAGGGAGACACACATTTTTGGGGTGACATGCTGAGGGGCAGAGAGCTTTGTCCCACGCTGGGGGGTGCCTTGAGTGTACTCTGTCCTCTGCCTCGGTGGCACAGTCACTGTTGGACCAGTCAGTGGCCTCCGCCATTGCTTCTCCTCCTGGGGCCACTGTCCTTCCTGGGCTGCTGCACCCACCGTGGCTGGCAGCCTCTGGACAAAGGCCCAGCCAACACTTCCTTAAGTCTAGGTGCTACAACTGGATCAACAGAAACCAACCGTGGCCCGCGTGTGCGGAGCACTTAGGCATGTTCAAGGCAGCCCATTAGGAAACATTTCACTCGCAGCCAGCGTGGTGCCGTCTCTCGGCCTGCAACGTGGGGATGCGATGGAGACACAGGCACAGACTGGGCGATTTCAAGTCCAGCGCCCACCCTCTGCGCAAGTCGCAGGGACTCTACTGGGGCTCCTGCCGCCGTGGGGTGGGTGGGGGGGGACATTGATCTGGGAGGTGTCCTGGAGAAGGCTGGGCACTGTGCACACACACACTCGCGGGCACACAGGCACACGCACCCGTGACCTTGGGAACTCCCCTGACCCCCCATCTGCAGAGTGGAGGTTTACTCTGACCATCACAGGAGCCCTGGCTCTAGATGCGTTCCCAAAGGCAGTGACCCCTCCAGGACAGACACTTGTGCCCCTCAGCTCCGTGTGCCCGGAGGAGACAGAGGCTGCAGGCTGCAGGCTCAGAGCCAGGCCTTCTGCTCCCGAGGACTGGTGGGGAGGTGCCTGCTGCAGCCCCTCTTCAGGACGAGCCACCTTCCCCGGCCAGGGGCAGCAGCACCGTGGAGAGCTGCTCCCAGCAGCCTCGCTGCAGCCAGGCCGGCTCCCCCTCCTCTCACGGGCTGTTGCTTTTCTCCAGAAAGCCGTTTTGCTGGGAAAGGAGCTCATTTATCGACTGGGTAATAGAAAGTCTGCCTGCTTCACTCCATAGCTTTATATGCAAATTGCATCTGGATGTTAAACCTGCCTCGCTCTCCTCATCAAGTTCAATTAGCACCGCCCAGCAAAGCAGGCGCCGCGTGGGGGAGCGGAGGGCCCTGGCGTCTCTGGATCCTAAAGGAGAAGCACAGGGCCCCCCAGCCCACGGCTGAGTGGGTGAGGGGAGGGCTGGGTGCAGGAGGGGAAGGCATTGCCTGGGGGTGCCCTTCTAAAGACAGCGGGGTGAGATGTTGGGGTGCGGCACAGGGCTGGGTCAGAGGCCCCGGTTGGGCACACCCGGGCTGTCCATTTGGCCAGTTCCTGCCCACTGTAGTCTCACGTTTCCCAGCTGTAAAGGGAAGACTGGGACAGGGCCATTGTCACTCTCCTGCTCACGTCCAAGGGCTGGGACCCTCTGTGTATGCACCTGTTCATTCCCTCACTCACCTGTGCCCCCTGTGCCGGAGCCTGCGGGACGGGGAGGGGAAGGCGAGTCTGCACGAGGCGGATGGGACCCCAGAGGCCTGACGTGGGAGGTGCTGTCAGGGCAGGTGCTCCTGGGCTGTCTTCACCCTCCCCACCTGGGGAGGGTGCTGGAGACGCCGAGCCTGCAGAGGGCCCCTGAGGACTCTGACCGTTTTTCTGTCTTGCCCAGATTTCCTTCTAAGAGGCCCGGTGAGTCCCACCTACAAAAGACACAATCTCCTTGAACGGGTTTTCATTAACCTGGTGGAATGTGGCCGACTTTCCAGCCTGATTCTGGGGTGGGGGCGTGTGACAGATTGAAGAGCGTCCTCGCAGACCCCATCCCTAACTCGCGCACCCTTTCTCCTGATGCCAGGTCTTTAGACAGAGCTTAACTCTTCAATCAATTGCTACCTAAAAGTCTCTAAAACCCACCAATGACTTGTAAGCCCCAAGTCTAGAGGCCGTACCAAGGTGCGCCGTCCATGCCTTGATTTACGGCTTTATCTGGAATTCCCATCCCCACGAATGTGTGAAACCAACTGTAACCCGGTCCCCTCCGGCCATTTGCTCACGACCTCTTGCCACTGCGCCAATAGCTGCACACACTGCTACAGTCGCTACGGCTGCACATACTCGCCCCAGAGTGGACCTCTTGCAATTATTTCACAGAATTTGGGCTTTTCCCCGACACCCTGCAATGCAATGATAAATCCCGACCTGTTCCCGGTCTCTGGTCTCTGAGCTCCGGTCAGACGTCCGCATCCTCCAGACACGCCGTTCCTCCCAAACCGCCGCTTCCTCCCCGTCTCCGACCAGGTGGCGCCGGCGCCTCCTGCTGCAGAGCGCACACGGCCTGGCCTCTGACGCCCAACTTAGCTTCTCCACGCTTTCCTCCTGCTCGGCCCTCCCGGGCCCTCCCTCCGATGCCAGCTGTTTGCCTCAACCTGAGGGTGGCCGCGCCATTTCTGTAAAGGGACCAAAAGCCAGGGTTTCGTCTGCACAGACCACGTGGCCTCTGCGGGGACCCCTCAACTCCACTGTTGGAGCTCAAAAGCCACCACCACACGTCACTGAACGGGCACTGCCACGTCCCCCAGCAGAACTGCAGTTTTGGGGCACTGAGATGGGAGTTTCATAGAATTTTCATGCATCATGAAAGAATTTTTCTTTTGGTTTCTTTTTCAACCATCTAAAAATGTAAAAACCACTCTCTGCCCACAGGCTCTATGGAAACTGGCAGGGGCCACCCTTGGCTGCAGCCCATCCACTCCGCTCCCCACGCAGGGCTGTGCCGCCCCCCCCCCCCCCACTGCTGTGTTCCTTGACCTCAGACCAGGGCGATGGCCCCCACAGGAGGCTCCTGGGGAGGTTACCTTCCCTGGGGCCACGCGGACATGTGCATCCCGCAGCCCTGTCACCTGTGTCCACCTGACTCTGCTAGGGCTGTTTGTCTCTGCGTGTCAGCACAGCCTGGCTGCCCCACTAGGACACACAGCAGAGCTGGGGGACAACTACCCGTGACATGCATCTGCCCCATCCCACCCGCCTGGGATTGCAGGCAACGCCGTGTGTCCTCGGGGACTCAGGCACCTTGACGGGTCGGGTGGTATTGAGCGACTCTGAGGAGAGAAAGATGGAGAGAGGATGGCCGGGAAGCTGAGAGGCTGACCTCTTGACTGGACACAGACACAGACTCGGGGAAGTCGCGGTTCCCAGTAACAGGAACTGGGGTCACTCTGGACCACAGGCTTCTTTTCCCCTCACCAAGCGGATCCTGAAGTGTTGCTTGAGTCAGGAGGTCTCATTCACTCTGCCTGAGTGGCACGGTCAGTGGTCCTCATTCACGGTCTGTCACGTTACAGGGCCCGTGGGCAGGCGGATGAGCTCCCACACGTCGGAAGTCGCTGTGCCACTGCTGAGGAATCCCAGGAGCTTCTAGATGGTCTAAGCCATCTAGTCATCCGGTCAGACATCCGCATCCTCCAGACATGTCGTTCCTCCCACCCCCTGCTTCCTCCCCATCTCCGACCAGGTGGAAAAGCTCCGACCGGAGCTTTCGACTGGACAAAAAGTCTGTACATTTGCTGCTAAGCTCTGCTGTGAGGGTGACTTGTCGGGTCTACTGCTGTAACTCTCATCCAGAGCGGTTCTGCCCCCGGGGTGTCTGGCAGTGTCTGAGATGTTTTTGCTTGTCACACCGAGGGGAGGTCGGGGGTGGTGATAAACATCCTCCAGTGCACAGGACAGCCCCCCACGGCAGAGGCGTCCTGCCCCAATGTCAACCGCACCGGGGTTGAGAAGCTCTGGCCTACACACCCCTCTGGCTCTGGCAGGACCGCGGAGTAAGCAGGTCTCCTCCCCTGCCGGTCACGGGGAGACGCTGGTCAGAACCATGCCTGTGGTCGAGGCCTCTGTAGCACGTCTATCCTTTCCCAGAAATGTGGATTGTGCAGGAGCCTGGGGGCCGCGGAGGCCTCCTCCCCGGAGGGCAGAGGAGGCTGGTTGGGCCGGAATGCATTCGCGCCATCACCAGCTCCTGGCGGGTCCCCAATGAGCAAGACATCTCCAGGTCCTTGTGAAAAACACACACTCTGCCCTCTGTCCCCACGGCACACAGAAGCCGGGCCGTCCTCGGAGTGTGAACGTTTTGCTGGTTTGCAACAGTTTTTCTCACACCTCCCTCAGCTCAGGGCTGTAAAAATAGCAGGATCGCGACATCAACACAGCTCTCCTTCCGAGAGCCACGCAAGGGCAGTGTTTTGAGAATTCAAGGCCAAGCTCTTTGAAATCAACACCAGACTGAGGCTATGTTCCCCTCACCCCCACAAAAGGCCTAGTTTCCCTGCGATTTTATTATAAATTCGTAATCCATGAATTCATCTCAGATATTTTCTAAATTTCTGTGTGTTTTCCGT